>JAOXJP010207266.1:0-11952 GCA_025762735.1 Platanus orientalis
GTTGAACATGTTGGCAATGGCACAGTACGGGAACATCTGCATGGTAAGTCAAGTCAGACCTTTGCATCAGAAAATATAAGAGGAAAATAAATGTCATTCAAAAAAATGAAAGAAAATACTTGGAATCTATTATCAAACTTAACACTAACAATGATAATTGGCAACCTATGTAACAAGGAACAACAATTATATGAGGTGTCTAACATGGCTACTTTAGAAAACCAAATACAACATTGATAACATATAGTCAAAATTAAGTATGATAAACCAAGAGTACATATTACCTAACTAGAAAATAAAACAAAGTCTAAGGATAGACAATTGGAAAAGTTTGGCTAACCTCCAAATTCATCTTTCACACCTGAAGCATTTCTATGAATCAACGGATTCTTTAATATATTTCTTGACTCTTTAGAAATAAAGTCTTTTTAATCCCTGGTTTTCAGACAAGACAATGGTTGTACATACAGATTCCTAGGACAATGAAGAATGTGAAGATAAATGGGTAGGGTAAAGGTTGTATTGTTCAATATCACAAATACTGTTAGTCCTTGTAGCTCCGATTTTGACTTGGCAGCACTGATCAATTGGATAAGTTTTGAATTCAAGTCCTGATATGTTCCATGTGTTTAGGC
Source organism: Platanus orientalis (assembly GCA_025762735.1). NCBI lineage: Eukaryota > Viridiplantae > Streptophyta > Magnoliopsida > Proteales > Platanaceae > Platanus > Platanus orientalis. Next base: position 636 of record JAOXJP010207266.1, read on the forward strand.
ACAATATCTACTTTCTAACTCCACCACAGTCAGACTAGTAGAACATTACAAAAACCAAGCAAGCTAGACAATCATTTTAAATCAACCTGGCTTCTAAACAATGAAGAAAAAAATGGATAATTAACTTTAACTAGTAATATACTTTCTTTGGCAATACATACAAGATTCAAAGATAACCATCCGGCCAGCAAGTACAATAAATATATAACCTGTCACGTGATGGAACTATAAAAGCCCAATATCCAACCTAGGATGTTCTTCATCTTCCACTATCTCCTACAAAACATGTATCAATCATCAAAAAAAAAATAACGGGCAATTGACCCAGTTTAGAGCCTTAGACTAAGGCAAACAATTAGGGTAAGGTCTCCAAATACAATGCATTCAAAAACAAGAATACCCAAATGACAGGCTAAAACCCCTTCTCTTCTAATTCACACTTAGATTTGTGGTTAATGGATTCATTTAAATAATAAGGGATACAAGAAAGAGAATAAGAGATGTTTAGTTTAATAGCCTATAAACCGATTGACACACCATTCTAATTTCACATTACCACCACGAAATGCTCCCCTCTATCCCAACTAGACAAGACAAATGCATAGTTGCATACTTATTTTAGAAATGATGAAACCCATTCATGTTTCCACTCTAGCACACCTACCATTCTTCCAAGTCCCATCTAGACATGAAAATCATATAGGGCCAAGGGGAATTGCTTGAAATTAATGCTAGCTGAAAATCATTGTAGAGTCAAATCACTTACTTTTCCAACAATCAATCATCTAAATTATTCACATTACCTAAAACATGGTTAATATCAATAACAGTTACCTTCAATCACCCAATGAGTTTTACACTTTTTAAGGAGCTTTTGTTCACCTCTCTTGCAGGAGCATTATGTTGTTCTCTCACTAAAGAAAATTTGAAGGCCAAAAGGTTAAATAATTACTAAAGAACTGCCTATCCCTATCTCCTAGGGCACAAATTCTATTAGTTGCTGCTATTAGAGTTTACAGATGGCTTAAAGCAGGTTACAGGCACTATTAACTATGAGGCACCCAAACTTCATTCTACTGACAAAAGCCTATATTGCAAGCACATCACCTTGAGAACATAGTTATATTTTTGACATCCCAAAAAGTAATTTTTAAATACTCATTAAACATACAAAAACTAAAAAGCAAAAGCTCACCAACAAAATCTATTGCTATTTTTAAGCCATTATTTGAACCATGCTTGAACTCTTCCTCGTTGCGCATTGAGCCATTTGGACCACCTGTCTTTGTATTAACATAGTAAGTTCTTGCATCATGCCACCTACAAGAAAGAAGAAAACATAATTCACTTGCATTTGATCCTTGCATGCCTCAATAACAAATTGACAATGCCTTAAAAAGTAAAAACTCAACAACACAAATGTCTCAAAAGATTGAGTGAAATTTAAATAAAGTATCTATATGAAAATTTACTTGAAGGGTGTTCAAGATATGGATTGGTTTTTGGGTATTAATAAAACTTAAATATTTAATAAGGGTAGTCACATGTGTGGCCCAATTATAGGCCATCAAACTAAAATCCACTTAACGCCCTTTCCAAATAGTGTATTGGCATAAATCCCCTAGGGCCTAGAGTGGTTGCCCTGAAAAGGTTTTCTCATGACAAAACTTTCTCAAAAACTCATTTTTAAGCTGTCTAGTTGCCATGAAAAGTTGGCTTTCTCGTGGTTTTCTCAGGATTCATTTCTTTCATTTTCTTGTGGGATTTTATTTATTATTCTTTTATTTTCTTTTCTTTTCTTTTCTATACAATTCAAGGCAACCAGACTGGGCCTAGGGTAAATCCAATGGTTTCACCACTCTAACTTTAATTGGACCAAGAAAGTTCATACAGCAATGAATAATTTAGTGGTACGAAATCAGATATTGAGATGGTCAAAGTAGTAATAACACCAGTCGGAGAAACAGGTTAACTGCCATAGCCAAATCATTGCACAAACATAATTTCAAATCTCAAAGGCAAACAAAAAAAATACACCACTACCAAATTAGAAAAAAAATATTTTAATAAGAAGTACATAAAGGAATGAGTTGGTCATCAAGATAAAGACAAGATGAACCACAAAAACTGCCAAAAAAATATCACGAACATCCATTAAAAAACACTTCAGAATAATTTAAAGAAAAAATAGTCGAGAAGCCAAATTTACCATAGAATGGCCAAGACTGTAGAAAACCAAAGAAGAACAAGAACGAAGAAATGAAAAGAAGAAAAAGGAGAAAAAACGTTATATATATAAATGACTGGAAAAATAAACAATGTGGACCAGTTCAAAGAAAAAGCCCAAAACCAGCAAACTATCAAGTATCAACCCAACATCCCAACGCAAAAGAAAAAGGTAGAAAGAAAGGAACAATGCAAAAAATAGCAGAACCCCTAAACAAGAAATCAAATGACAAAAACCTATACAAAAAGAAAAATCGGGCAGAAGACAGAACCTAAGGTCCCAAATAAAGAGAGATATCATGCAGAAAACCAATATAATGGCAAAACCCAAAGGAAACAAAAGGAGAAATGAGTAATTACGCTAAACGAAGCATGATAGGGACACAGTTCTTGCTGGTGATGAGTGCATGAAGATCCCTACAAGCTTTATCGATTTCCTTTCGATATTCCGCATCAACTACAGGCACCGCCATTAGAGCTCACTGCAACTGAGCTTCACAAGCAAAGAAGAATGAAGAACCAAAGAATAATCGATGGGGTCGGATCAAAAGGGGAAGGATGATGAGAGGGGTTTGCAGGGCATAGAGACCCGTAAGAGAGAAGGAGGGTGTTTGGTCTCCATCGAGACGGACGAGGAAGAGTAAAACGTGGGATGAAGCACAACGAGGATGAGATTTCTCTGAGGGAAAAAAAGCCCTAAATCGAAATCAGAGAGGAGAGAGAAGTGAGAGAAGGTGTTTTTCCTAGGAAGATATAGAAGGAAAAAAAGGTAGGCAAGCAAAAAATATCGTAGTCACCTTAGTTAGCGTTTTAGAAATGCTACCTATGTGCTTTTTGCGCTAACACATGATGGAGATTTACGATTTTCTCATGCAACACTTAAAAACACTGCATAAATCAAAATTAAATAATGCTTTTATAAAATGCTACCTATTTAAGTTTGTGCAACGTTTTATAAAGGCTGCATATATATTTATTCATTTTTTTACAACGTTTTCAATAAAAATATTGCATATTATTCACTTTATGCAATATTTTTACAAAAACACTGCTTAAAAGTATGTTGCTAAAAGTTAATTTTGTTGTAGTGAAGTCTTCTTGACATAAGATACCAACGTATGTCCGAAGTGAGCTTAAGAAGCACCTTCTCTTTCTCAAATACTAGTAGAGATCTTGAATCTCCCATATATACTACATCTCCATCATTAGTTGGAGTATATGAGGCAAATGCATTCCTATCATTGTAAATGTATCTAGTAGTACCGGTGTCGACCACCCACTCCTTCATATTGTTGGTGATGTTCACTTCCATGATGACAACCGTATTAGTCTCTATTTCGGTTAGGTTCACCTTGTTCTTCTTAACTTTCTTCTTGTTCTTTCTATGTCTACAATTTACTATTCTATGACCTATTTTATCATACACAGTAAACATATTTCAAGTATTTTTTGTCACTTTTAAATTACATAAATTTATTTTATTTCTTATTGTGATATATCGTAAATCCTCTAGGTCTCTTATTTTTAGTGTTTTCTCCATATTTCTCCACTAAGTTTTCTTTAGAAATTGATTCATTAGCCTTTTTGAAAGTGGCTTGTTCCCTATTAGCTTGTTCTATTCTTATACTAATTATTATATCTTCAAGACTTCTAATTTTTCTCTTTTATTTAATAATATTTCTAGAAATGTGGCAACTTCTCAATGAAAGACAACCACAAATGGCTTAGGTAGAACCATGTTTTATGTGACTAAATCATTCACCATCAACTGAAAGGCATCCAATTGAGAAGTTACCATTTTTTTTTGTCATCCTAAATTCTAAAAAATTTCTTACAATGTATTTTTTATTTCTTGTATTTTCAAAAATATATTTCTTAATTAAATTATTTCAAATATCAACCGCAATTTCCAAGTTACAATAAACATCATACAAAGTAGGACTCAAAATTGATGTTTATAGATTTTATTCTCATTTTTCTAAACCAAACTTAAATGGGATCTTGCAGGCTTATACAACTCCTGATTTTCTTTAAGTTTTTGCATCTATTAAACGAATGTAATTCTTGCCATTCCAAGTATGAAGAGAACTCCCTGTTTCCATCTCTTGAAATGAGAACCATTGAATGATTCAATCTTACACTGAAAATAGAGAAGTCCATTATTTACTTTATGCTTAACAATTAAAAATTACAGTTAAGATTGTTGTTAAACAATCACAGGAATTATGCAAAATAGCAATATAAACTAATAAAGTAATGAAAAAATTAATCTAATCGATGTAAATATTCTACTATAGAATCACAAAGAATGAACTATCATTATTGTAGAGAAATAAAAACTCAAAATATAAATAAAATAAAATAAATTAGAATTGACTTATCAGTATGTGTCGAGGCGTACCTAGAGGTGCTATCATCAATGGTATTTGCCTCCCTCTAATTTGATGCAGCAGGGCTTTACCGACCATCCAGTTTTATTGGACCTGCACTATATAAGAAGATCCATAGTGAATGACTGTGAGCGTGGCTTAAATCTAACTAAATAACTTTAAGAAAACTTCGAAAGAATAGTCTCAGACACATTTTCAAGAAAGATGGCAAAAAAAATAATAGAGAAAGAAGAGAGAATGAGAGATAAGAGATTTCTTCGAGTGTCTTTAAAATTAAAACCCTCTTCTATTTATAGATTTCATAGAGATACACAAGCATGTGTTTATAGACAAATTGGACATCTATTGGCATGGGAAAACACATATTAATGTCTATAGACACTCTAGTGTCTTTGCATGCTTCCCCATGAACAAATAAAAAAATCTAACAATGTTTAATTTCTTGAATTGTGCGTTTTGAACGATCGAAAATATTTTTGATCGTTTGAAATTGTAAAATAGAAGACTATTTTTATTATGAGACTTAATCAATTAAGCCCAGTAAGATTCAATACTTTGAATCTTAAATACAACTTGCATGTGTGTTGTTTTTATAATTTCATTTTGTGGAATTATCATGGGTTACATCTTGGGACACAACTTCATTTGGAAGTTCTTTTAGAAAATGTTGATGATAAATGATAGAGGTATGCGTAGAAAGATTAGAAATGCCCAATTATTCGTCTTTCTTTATCTTTCTAAAAAAAGTTCTGCCAACTATAGTTCTATTATTCCATTATCTTTAATTCTTTTTTATTTTATTATAATATATTTTTATTATTCCAAAGTATCTCTCCAAAATATTTTTCCTTATATTTCTTTTATCTCTTTTATGTTTTCTTTTATTTGTTTATAAAAAATTCTCTAAACATCTACTACTAGCATTATCCCATGTTACATGGGTCATTTTGCTAGTACTAATATAATGTAACTAACTAAATAAGAGCAAAACTTTTATATGAATAAGCATGGAATTACAATATATTTTAATCATAACTTTTTTAGGTTTTATTTAATTTGTTAAGCTTAAGTATGTGTTAGTCTCATGTAAATTATTCTTTATAGATCTTGTAATAATTCTTTATGATTCATCAAAACCTTCTATGATTATCCTGATTGTTTGGGTAATGTTTATTGAATCATAGTCAAACTGTGGAAACCAAGGGTCGACCCAATTTGATCTTAATTGGTCACCTCATTGGTTCGCTACCCAATATGATTATTGATAATTGTAATATATGTTAAATCATTAAATTGTTTACTTCTTTAGGATTTATTTAATTTGTTAAGCTTAAGTAAGTGTTAATGATTTTATCAAAAATAAAAAGAAAAAGTATGGCCGGGTTAATGTCACGTTTATTATTTCATATTTTCTCAATTTTTATGATTCATCGAACCTCTTTTTATTATTCTAATTGTTTAGATAGTTTTTTATTTTTTAATCATGTTTTGTGAACCACAGTCAAACCGTGCAAACTAAGAATTGAACCTAGTTTAACCAGAATCGGTAACCTCACAAGTTATCAGAAGTATGGTTATCACAACTTAATTAGGCAACTCTTAGCTGCCATGTCTCATAACTACTTGACCAATGGTTGGTAAATTTTCAATTTTAGGTGTCACAATCATCTGCAAAATGGGTCATACTCCACGTGTCATCATCTCATGTCCAATGATCAACTTTAAGTCACAATCTTAATATTCCACATGTCACAATCATGACCCATATTATTGGTGATAAGATTACGGCAGTAAAAGTAGGTTAGATTTAAAAAGTTCAACATCAAATTATTCAATTCATGACATTAATTTGTTAAGTTTGTAAGTTCAATTTCACAATGACAATGTATTATATTCATGAATTTTTTTTCTTCTTCTTTTTGTTGAAGTTTGATATGTGCAATCTGGAGTCTAATTTGTTTAATTCATTAATCATGTCCTTATGATGAAGACAAGTATTGGGTCCTAATTATTGCTTCTTGCTAGATTAAACATTAATTGGCTTGAATCACATTAAAATTTGATTCACTTGACTGCAGAAATAAAATGGAGAATCGATTAATGTGAATCCATTTGTAGTTCGCTTAAGTCACATTAAAGATTTGATTCGCTTTTCCAATTGCAGAAATAAAATGGAGAATTGATTAATGAGAATCCATTTGAAGTTCGTAGCTATACCAACAACTATAATCTGGTTGTCCTTATAACGGTCAACCGTCGTTTTCCGATACCATAATAAATCAGTGCAGTAGTACAACCACCGCTAGAGAAGGCAGCAGATGTCAAATATAGTGGCATCGCCTGTAATAATCCCAATCATGCAAGGAAATTTCAGTAATTATGATCATAGTTATTTTCCTGGGGAGCTTTGCTATTTACACCTCAAGTTTTTCTAAACTTACCTCACTTAAATCGTTTTTTTTTTGTTTCTCCTAAATACCCTAATATAAAATGACCTTCATAACCTTATTAACATTAAAAAAATACAAAAAAAACCTAATACAGTTTCTAAACACACCTCACTCGTTCGCTCCAAAACCCACGCCATTCTCTTCTTCCTCTCCTCTTCTTCACATTCCTCTCCCTTTCTCCAATTTTTTTTCTCCCTCTATTTGTTCTTCGTTTATAAGTTATTAGCATTAGAGACAAAAAAAATTAAGTCATGGAGTATCTACGATGCGATTGGGAGGAAGAAGAAGTCGAGGTAGGGTTTTTTTTTTTTTCTTTTACCGGGTGTTCTGAGTGTACAGACCGAACACCCCTGGGGGTGTTGGGTGTTCAGCTAGGACAACCTCCTCCTGTTTTCTCTAGATCAGCAGACTCATCTGGCCCTCCTCAATCAGTTTAAAAATATCCTCCATCAATATGGCATCATGTTGTCCAAGAAAAATATGTTCATTGCAGTAACAGAAGTTGACTTTATCAGAATGCATATTCGCAATGGCCAATACACATTACAGCCACATATCTCAAAGACTCTTAATGAATTTCCTGATAAGCTTACATCTGTCAAGAAAATTCAATAGTTCCTTGGGCTTGTAAACTATATGGCCGACTTCGTTCCTCATATAGTCAAATATCATGGCTCCCTTTCACTGTTGCTAAAGAAAAACCCTCTACCATGGGATCAAAATCACACCAATGAAGTCAAAAAACTGAAAGAGCTCTCTACAGCTCTCCCTCCTCTGCAAATCCCTGGTGATGGTCACCGCATTCTCCAGACAGATGTCAGTCACAAACAATGGGGAGCAGTTCTTTTCGAAGAACTTCAGGGAAAAAGAACTTCATGTGATTACAAGAGTGGCTCCTTCCCCGACGCAGAACAAGGATACCATTCCACTTTCAAAGAAATCCTTGCAGTCAAAAGAGCCATTGAAAAGTTCCAATTTCATTTAATTGGTCACCATTTTACTGTAGAAATGGACATGAGTGCATTCCCTCGAATGCTGCATTTCTAGAAAAAATTGCTACCACACCCACAACTCCTCATATGGGCTTAGTGGTTCTCCAGATGGGATTTTCAAGTAAAAAACATTAAGGGCTCCAACAACATCCTTGCTGATTATTTCTCCCGTCAACCCCTCCAGTCAGTCATGCCAATACCCCTGGTATACCCCCTTGAACCAGTTTATGACCTTCCTTTTGAAGTACAAACCACTATACTTGAAATTCTCCAAGAAAAAAGAAGCCAAAATAATTTTTCATAAATATTTAGAACTATCTATCTTCAACCATGAAAGAATATTCAAGCACCTCCCTCACCCTGACTACCCATACCTGATACCCCATAGTATCCGTAACTACTACCATCTCCCAGCCGAATCACTGTGTTATCTTTAGTATCTTTTTGAAGCCTACAGCGTATCCTTCATCTTTGATGTCCCCCAATTGTATGCTTACCTCAACCAGTGCCAAATCAACCCTGATCTGACCATTAATCAAGCAGAATTAATGAAGTTCTTAAAATAGTTTCATCCAATCCCTACATGGCAGCAGATGCTTCATGCTCACCATCGGAAATACGCCATCATTTCCTTCAAAAATCCTATAGACATAATCAGAGACAATGATGAGCAAATGGTGTACTACACTCATGATCCCCATACGGAAATACTCTACTGGTTTTCATACAACCTTGCAGAAGAATACAATCTCCATCCAGCTGAATGGGTCATGTTCAAAGACCGTATGTGCACCCTAAATCAAAGGAACTATGCTGAGATATCTGTCATGATTGCAGCAGATCCTTTTGTGGACCCACATCATCCCATATTAGAGCGTTTGTATGATAATCTCTTGTTGTTTTTTGAACGTACTGGATTCCTTGGCGAAAGTTCAGCTGAGTCATCGCCTTTTGTCGGACATTGGAATGACCCCGCCGACTTTGACAGTGACTAAAGAAGACAAGTCACCTTCTCACGTGAAGCCCATGTGAAGTCCACATGACTGCATGTGATCCAAGCCTAAGTGGTTATCTAGGTGGCAGCTTATGTGTAATAATCTAGTTTGTAATATGTTTGAAGTCCGGCCTTCGCTCTGTCTATAAAAGGCCAGTTTGTTCTTTGTATGGGGCAGATAGGGAGTTGTCCTAATCGCCCAAGAGTCCCAATAGTCTTTAGTGTCTCCTCTCCCCTTGTTCTTTTGTTCTCTTAGTTGTTTTTGAAAGAAAATCCCTACCAGTACCATCTGGTTTTGCTCTTTTTAGCTCTTTAATGTGTGTGGGGGGGGGGGTACGGCCACCTGGGCCTTCATCATCACTGCCGCTGAAGCGGGACTGGCCTGAGCCAGTGAGAACCGAGAACCCGAGCAGACACCCCCCCTGCAGGGATTAATTGGACCCTGTGGAAGACATATGCCTCAACCACCAGAGCACTGGGGCATTGGTCGGCAAATCATATTTAAACCCAGACTCCTCTTTGTTGATCCGTTTATCTCCCAGGTTGGATTTGGGTTGGGCCCATCCTAGGCTGGCCTATATTTTTAATTTAGATGTCAACCGTTCAGCTTCTGGTTTCTCCTTCCCTCTTTTGAGCCTGGAATCATTGGGTTGTTAGCACGTTATATTGCATTAACCTGGAACCTGGACCTAAATAAAGACCCGGGTTTGCACCTAGCACGCAGGTCGAGATTCACTCCACTTCCAGGCTACTGGGCAAGAAGTTGCAATGGGATGGGTAATGATTTGAATTGGCTAAAGAATACCCATTTGGACCTGGGAAAATTATAAATCGGGTTCGACAGGTTAACTTTGTTCCTAATTATATAGAATGGGTTGGTTGTGCCAGACCCTGCTCATACGCAGCCCAGAAATTTCTTAGGTAAAATGGTTTCAATCCTAACCTAGAAAAAATGGGACAGATGCTAGATCGGGTCAAGAATTGTCACACCATCACTGGCCCATGGATGCATACCAATGTCTCTTGAATCCTAATTACCTGATATTTAAGACTCTTTATCTTTACTCAATCATATTATCATTAGCAATCGAACTTTTAAATATAATGAAATGGTTAAGATCATCCAATAGTATTAAGCTATGTTCATGCAAGAGGTGGCCTATTGACCGAACAGGCAAAATTGAAGCTTACATGTGAGAAAGAGTGACAAAAACCCTTTTAGAATACGCTTTATTCACCCTTAATTCCCTTAGAAGTTAATAATCCTTTTGTTTTTAATATTTGGGTGACTAAATCTGGAAGTGAACACTCAACATCACATTTATTTATATTTGAAAGATAGTGAATTATCCATATATATTTATTATGTATCAAACTTGTTCTACATTCCAATTGGCCCTGATGCTTGGAGCTTATGCTATATAGTAGATAACTTAAACCGTTCATTTGGTTTCAGATTGATTATATAAATCTAGAACATGTTTAGAGGTAATTAAGGCAGATTTGCAGCATTCCATTATTACCTTCCTCTTCCATTTAGTGGCACAATGCCTCACCAGCATGATCTCTTATAATAGCTATCAGAATTGGTCCGGATGTTAAAACCAAAAAAGGAGGCTGGATCGGGTCAATCTGACTACTACCAGGTCAAGCCGGATTAACCTGATAATCACTCAAGACAGCCAGTTCAGCACCAAACTAAGCTGGGTGTAACTGGATTTCCCCAAGCTAACCCAACCTTAGTGAGGGTGTGGGTTCCTGAGTTTACTGGTTGGACCGGATGGGTCAGTGTTTCTAATATCAGTCAACCTATGTATAGGGACACTATGGATGGTAAGGGGGTCAATACAAGCATTAGGCCCAAGCTCAGCTTGCTCAAAAGCATTTTGTCTTTTTCTACTTTTGCAATTAAGAGGGGAAAAGTATTATGGTCCCTATATACAAGAAAAAGGGAGATATTCAAAATTGCACTAATTATCGTGGGACTAAGCTTATGAGCCATACAATGAAATTATGGGAGAGAGTGATTGAACATCGATTAAGACATGAAACGAGAGTGTATGAAAATCAATTTGGATTTATGCCTAAGAGATCAACAACTGAAGCTATTTTTCTGCTTTGACAATTAATGGAAAAGTATAGAGAAAAGAAGAAAGATCTTCACATAGTCTTTATTGACCTAGAAAATGCATATGATAGAGTACCAAGAGAGATCATTTGGTGGGTTTTGGATAAAAAAAGGGTCCCAAGTAGATATATTGACAT
>JAOXJP010207287.1:0-11952 GCA_025762735.1 Platanus orientalis
AACATAGATTGAAATTTTCATAATTTTTATAATATTTCGAAGCATTCTAGTGAAATTTCCATTAATCTTCATGATGAATAATTCATTAAAATCGAAATTTTGAACCTTGGATAGGTTTAGAGTTCAAACCTACATTTCAACATTATTATTTTTTAATTCATGGACTGGCCCAAAGCTCGGCTTAAGGCCTGGTCAATTAATGAGAGCTGGGCCCAAACCCTCCCCTACAAGCCCAAGCCCGGTCTATAATATGAGGGTCAGACCTGGCCCATGGCCTAGGCCTGGCCCATGCCCACCCCTAACAATGATTGACAAAGTCTCACTACCAATAACAATAATAAGTCTAGAGTCAGCCTAGATTTCTATTCTTAAAACATATTGCTTCTTACCTCTAGGCCATCTTTAGATGGTCTTGAATATTGAATTTCTTAGACCATATATATATATTAATATGTTAGACCATATGTGTTTGTGTTTTGAAATATATTTCTAATGACTTTTCATAGCCTGAAATATCTAGACGTGTGTGTGTGTTGAATTGTATATCTAATGACTTTTGAAAGCCTGTATTATCTATGTGTGTCTCTGTGTTTTGAAATATATATCTAGTAACTTTCCAGATCCTTAATTATGTGTGTGTGTTGAAATTTTTGTCTAAAAACTTTTCGAAGCCTGAATTATCTTCAGGAGGTATCATGCCAGTACCAGTTATCACTTGACAAGAATTATGTCACATAGAATTCAAATTGTGTATTTTGAATTACGTGTGTGTTTTGAATTATAAGATGTTCTAGAATTATGTCTGTCTCTGTGTTTTGAATTATCACCGTAGTTAATACACAGTGTCAAAGAAGCAAGGTTGTTATAAATTTACATAGTAGATAAGTATCGTATATATTTATGAAAGGACGAAAATGTTGTGTGATGAAGATGCCTTTGTAGTGTATATGGTGAATTATAAACTAACATGTATTGATTTTGAGAGTAAAAATGTCCAAAAAAAGTGTTCAGTTTGTAAAGAGGTGGGCAAAAAGATACATCAAATTCTAATACACATCATGTGTCAGTCAATGGAACGCCTATAGAGGTCTGTGTCCACACAGACAATCGTTGTCCTAAAAAAACTGCTTAATAAGCTAACATAGCCAATGAAATTAGCAACATAGGAACTACGTTGCACTCTCTATATGTATCCTGCACCGACCTCAAATCTTAGCCGTCAAACCTTTTCAGGTCCCATCACTAAAAGCAAACATACCATAAAACATTGCTGCTTTAATTAAGCATATCCACAAGAATCATGTCCCTGCCTTTACCAAATTTGTTACAATTTTTTATACCAGGGATGTCAACGCGCCAAGCTAGCACGGTTCAAGTCATCATTAACTGAGCCTCAGCCTCCAATTGAGCTCATTTAGAAAGCCAAACTTTTTATCCAAAAAAAAAAAAGTAAATCGAAAGTGAGCAACTAGCCACACCTTGGTAAAAGACCGGTTTATTAATTGTCTTTTATATATATATATATATATATATAATCATGTCCTGTATTAACATCATATCACTCATTCATTCATACTTTATAAGAAGAATATTGATTTGACCTATAAAAAATAAATATAACATAAATAAATTTACATTTGTAAAGCTACTTTTGTTTAAGTTTTGATCATGTCAATTAAATCAAATAGCCATTCCAATCATTTGCAAGTTCAAGTTTTATATTTTATATAACAAAAAATGCTTGGTGAACCGAGCTGAACCTGAGCTCAATCCTTTTGTTATGAGCTTCAATTAAACTAGGCAAAGCTCAGCTCGTTGGCACTGCTAAATAATACCATCCAATCATTGGACCTAATGTGAGTCCAATCATTGAACCTTACATCATAAGAATGAATAAAAGTAAAACTATATATAAATAAAATAAAAAAATAATAATACCAGCAATTGCTCAACCGGTAAGCTTGAAAACATGACTCTTAGGATTAACCCACTTAATATTTTAACATCTTCCTGGAACTTGAGAAACTGATCGATTAAAACACTTTGAATATCAATTTGAATATTGTTACACTCTTCAAAATCTGTATCATTATCACCTATATAGTTCACAAACTATGATTTCGACATGGAATTGTTTAGTCATTGAATTCTGTCAATTTGGAAATTAAATAAGTTGATAGCAAAGATAGGATGATTAATGTGTGGTCAATGAAGTTTTTTACTTCATTTTTTTTTTCTAATATTTCAATTGAGGAAATGGTATCCCTTTATTTTTCAGCTTCAGGCTGTTGGGATAAAAATTTCCATCTGAGGAGAGGGTTTTGTACCATCAGCACACCTTCCATGTGTGTGAAACATGAGTCTCCAAAATTCCTACACTGAAGCAACCATTCAGAAAATGAAATAATAAGAGTCTTAAGTACTAGGACAATTATTAGGACTAATTTACGTAGAGGAAGAGATCTTGTCCTAAGTTCACGCAATGATTTAGATTACACATAGTTTTGATCATAGAACCAAGAAGACTTGTTTCCATTTCTGGTAACTAGGATTTTATTTTTACTTTCTGTTTTTTTTTTTTTTTTTTTGGATTTTTGTAGTAAGACAAATAGTGGCATGGGTAGATTAGAAAGTTTTTAATTTTTGAGTTTTATGTAATAAGGCTTTTAAGCCAAGGTTAAATTAGGGAACTAGGGTAATCTTGTAACTTACTTTTAGCCCAAATTTTCTAAGGTTAAAACTTGTCATTTTAGCCAGATTTTGGTGTCTTCAGAAGGGTTATTCAGTTACCTTTCAAAAGAGACTAAGATTGCACAAATCCGATGTGCTTTGGGAAAGTTGTGATGAAATTACGAAAGGAGTATTAGTAAGTGATGGGAATAGTGTTTTAGAAGTTTTATGTTTAATAAGTGTCCTTTTTTATTCGGTTACTTTTTTCTCCTTTTTTTAAAATGTTTTAAAGTTTACAAAAAGGGATGGACAACATGTAATAGATTAGTTTTTAATATTGGAAATAAAGAATTGGTTTTTAGAAACCACGTGCAGTGGTGATATTCTCCTCCTTCTTTTGGTAGTAGCCGTGGGTTCCCCTACTCTATTCCATCTTCTTTCTCTTCTCTCTCTCTTTCTTCATTTTTTGCTTCTTCTTTCTTCTTTTCTATCTCTTCTAATCTATTTGTCGTGTCTTGAAATATATTAGACTGAAGGCTTGAGGTTGCCGAAAATTCCAGAAATCTGCAGAGGAATCCTAATTATACTTAATGCATAAATGTCCCTATCAGGAAAAGGTCTTTCTTTGATTCTTTTATAGGTTTTTCTCGTCTTTCTATGTTTCATTACCTCTCTTATTTTCTTTTAAATTCTTTTGCTATTTTATTGAATTCTTGATGAGTTATTTCTAGTTCTTCAAGATTTTCTTGTTAAATCTTAGCAGCAACAAATTATTTATATAATTTTCTACACCTCCTCTTATCCGATTGATCTGAAATTTTGAGTACAAATCAATTTTATATCCATATACTATCTTGTAAAATTTCATACCTTTTTGACATCACGTCAAGGGTATTTTGGTCTGTTCACCTCCACTGCCCTAATTTCAAGAATTTGGACCACCAGGGTTCCTGTTTCTATTCTTCCCCCTTTCCCTTCTCTAATTCTTTTAAAGTTTCTTATTTTGATCATTGATTTCTCTTTCAACTCTTCCTTAACTTTCTTTTGAGTTTGAGGATATTTAGGGTAACCCTAATCTCTTTCTTGAAAACCTAAAATTTCCTTATCCTCCTCAACATCATCTGGGTCATATTCTACATCAAATTTTGGTTTTTTCTACATTAGAAACTTAAAAGGAATTTAATGAATTATATAAGGAATAATCTGGAGGAGATAACCTAATAAAATTGAGATAAAAATCCCTCCTCTTGAAGGGTGTGATTAAGCCCAGAAGATGCTCTTGGATACCAACCGAAAAATCTGATTATGTAGTGCCTCTGAATCAGAAATCCAACAACTTTTAATTCCACCTTGGTGATGTTTGTTGACAATAAATTAACAACTCTCCCAAAACCTTAAGATACACAAATTAATATACTTCAACACCCCGCTTCAGGAGGAACACTATTTTTTCCTGTGAACGCACATGGGGAGCTAGGCATGAGTCCACACAATGCATACACACACGCACAACACTACATCTTGGAAAATACTTCCATCAGGATTCGAACTCATAACCGACCAAAACCTGCTATGATACCATGTTGACATCAAATTAACCAACTCTCCCAAAACCTTAAGTTGTTTGGAGATACACAAATTAATAAACTTCAACAATGTTTTGATAATAGCAACAAGAGGTTTAAAAGAGGTAGAAGAATGAGAAGGAGAGGAAGAAAAGAATAGAATGAAGAAGATAGAAGAAGAATCAAGTTGAAGAAAGTAGGAGAAGAAGAAGTAAATATTAGAATAGAAAGAGAGAAGAAGCAGCTAGGGATACAACCTAGCTGTTCCACACGGCTAGAACCATGGGAAGATGGGAACAAACCCAAATTCAAATTTAATTATTCATCTCTCCCTTACAAGTCATGTAAGGGCCTATTAATAGGCTTACAACCAAAAAAATGATAGTAAGAACACAAAATAGAAAGTTCTAGTACTCCTAGAAAATTTTCTAAAAATAAAACTACTAAAACCTACTCTAAGGAGCTGTTGATCAGCCATATTGGAGGGCCCCACATGTTGACTTTGAGAATCAAATAAAGATAAGAATATATAGACTATCGCCCAGACCTGAATTTCCTAAACTACCCTTAGCAATTTCTCCATATTACAAAATTCTCTAGGCCAAAAAAACCCAAATTAACCCTAGCATAAAAAACTTTCTTACATAAGTACCCAATCCCTAAAATACCCTATACAACCTACACATTGCACAAGTCTTGAACCTTGCTCGCTTGTGTGGTGGAATCACTTAAAAGTTTGGAATTGTTCATTATACCCTTTTGTGGGCTTCTCCCATAAGACCCCCTAACTTCTCTTGGATCCCAAGCATCCTCCGATCTGTAGTTGGTTACAACACCTTTCTCTACATGCTCTCTTTTTCCAACCCAAACCTCTATAACCACTTGCACAATAGTTCTTTGTTCATCACTTCCACTCTTCAAAGACCGATATTCCCCCTTGACCTTAAGGGTACAAACCTTACCCCAAGCAACTAGATGTTGCCCTTTTCCCCTCTCAAAAACAAAACTCTAGGTGGACCCCATATGATCATCCATGATTATCTAATTTCTTCTTGTTTTTCTCGGATGCTCCCGCATCAACTATACTGTTCTTATGTTACTGAAAGGACAGTTTTGTCCCTAGTTAATTTTATACATTGAAGTCAATAAAAACTAGAGAACTTATGTGTGGGGGCTTCCTTACAAGTTCACTCCTTTCTTTTCTTTTGTCTCATCTTCTAGTGTGTGTGACCAAGTAACAATATTAATTCTCTATGTACTATTTTTGGTAAGCTCTAGAATTTGACAGTTTTTTGTTAGGATTCGGTTGTGATAATTTGGGTTTCATGGAAAAGGCTTAAGGGTATCTTACTTGTAATAGGAAAAACAAACAAATTACAATATATTTGATATTAAATTTAAATAAGAGTAGGAGCTTTTTATTTTGGCAAAAAAAAAGAGTAGGAGTTGAAATTGATATTTATTTGGTTTTAAATAGGTTATATATTTAGCTCAAAATGGATGTCCATAGTGGTGTTGATAACTGTATGTGGCAAAAATATATATTTAGTGCATATAAATAAAACTTGTTACATTAGGTGCTCTTAGTAGGACTTTCTGACAATTGTGAACATGTGATTGGTTTCATTTAGTGCTTAATTACTTTCTTGTTTCTAGTTAGAGTAAAACCCTTGTTGATGTAGAATGATAGCCAAGAATCTCAATAAAACATAAGATGTGTAGTGGAAACAAGAAGGTTAAAGAACCAAGAACTTTAAGTACACTTCAAGCAATCAAGATTTAATGACAATAGAAGAAGAAACTTGATTAAATGGTTTTGGAAGAATTGAAACAAGAAAAGATGGAGAAAAAAGAAAAAAAAATCCCAACAGGGCAATTCTGTTATTTTTATGTAGAAACCCAAAATACCCCTGGTTGTGCATTAGAAAATTCTAAAATTTGACAGAGTGATTTTGACGCATATGAGGAGTATGTATACCAAATTTCAGGTTATTCTAAGATTTCTAACTATATGAACTTATATAAAAAAAACTCAGGCTGCACACACTTGATTGAAGAAACCAGAATGGAAAACAATAAAAGAACAAGAGAAAAAAAGAAGAAAAAGAAGAAAGGAGAAGAGGAAGAAAAAGAAAAAGAAAATAAGAAGAGAATAGGAGAAGAGGATAGGTGTACCTTTGAGAAATCACCAACCAAACCAACCCTTGGGCACCAAGAACTTGAAGACTCTTCAAGCTTGAAGAAGAGGAGTTCCATTCATGGAGAACAAAAAACCAATTAAAAAGTTTATTAATTTCATCATACCTAGTGCAAAAACGTGTAGCCCATATATAGGCTCACAAACTTGTGAGAATAACAAAAAACCAACTTAAAAACTCCTAAACGACTAGCTTACTTGCTACCTAAGACTTTCCTAAACTCAAAACCACTATACAATTGATTTTCTTAAAACAAAAAATGTCAAAATCAAGCCCTTTTAGAGGATATCGTCCAACACTCTTCAAAGACCCCACTTTGACTTGTTGTCTCTCTAAAATTACTAAAATACCATTGGCAATAATGCTTTGCAGCAAAAATACCCAAAAACAAAAATTAAGATGACTCACATGTCTTAGACTCCAATAACTCACTCTATCATGTGTTTTCCATGCTTCTTGCTTGTCTTCATGTGTGGGCCCCACTAGACCCATGTGTGGGTCCCACCTTGCTTGTCATGTCCTCATCACTTGTGGATCCAATAAATTGAAGTTATCTAAGGCTATTCTGCTATCTTACTTGTAGGAAAGAAAATATTGGCATAATATGTTGATGTATTCTATTTATCTTAAGGTTGTGGTATTCTAAAAGATTGAAAACCCATCCAGGTATACTTTGGCATGCTTGACGCTTTGTTGGCTGCTGAGGAGCTTCCAGAAGAATACCAGAATCGCTGTCAAGTATGCTGCCTACCTATAGTTTCTTTGATATGTTCAAGTTCCCCCTATCTTGTTCAGTTAATGTTTAATTACTGGAATTTGGAACTGCAGGATATATTGTGCAATGATTGTGATAGAAAAGGAACATCATGCTTCCATTGGTTGTATCATAAGTGCGGGTTTTGTGGATCATACAATACCCGGGTGATCAAGAGTGATTCAGCAAATTCCAACTGCTCAACATCAAATTAGTATCAGTTTTTGGGTTGAAGGGGGACCTGGTTTTTTTGGGGTTGCTTCAGGTATGTAAATATTTGTCCCACCACCTATGGACAGCTGAGTTTGTAAAGTGCGTTACGCTACATAGTCAATTCATTATTCCTGAAGTCAGTAATGCTACCAGGAGACTTCTTATCATTCTATTACTACATTCCCAATAGGACCCCAAGGTCATCCTCTCACAGTTCACGATTCATGTGGAAACCAAGCAAGAAGGAATAAAAAATAATAGTAACAATAATAATAATAATAAACCAAGGAGCGTACATCATGTATTGAGTCACAGTGTTCTGGTATAGCTTTTTCTTTTGCTTTCTATCAATGCTGCTGTGGGATTTGCCCTACCGAATTATCCTTGGGAAGTTGCATCAAATGTATGTCTCTGATTGGCATTGCTGATTTAGACAGCTTTCTAACCCACAATTTCTGTTTCTTATTGATTATTATTCCCAGCTCAAATCAATGACAAGCTCTACCGTGTTTTTTTATTTTACTTCTGCCATCACTACTGAACTCTATTCTCACTTCGGGAAGAGGTTCTTAAATGAATGTCGTTTGCTTCTTATTGCCATGTTTTTTCAGGACCAATGCTTCCAAAGCATCAAAGCTGTTTTATATAAAACTTCAGAAAGTCAGGATGGACATTTTTATCTATCTGATGTGAGCTTGGACTGAGCAATGGAGATTTTGAGCATGGCTCCATCACTTATTTCTTTGCTTGTTCTACTTCTAGAATCATTTTCTAAAGGATGCAAAGAAATTCCATAAACGAAGAGAAATATATTAAAGATAAGGGGTTTCTCAACCACCTTCTTTAGAATAAGTGTTCACTTAGACAAAAATAAGCAGCTTTGTTGTTTAATGCGAATGAGCCTGGCTTGTAATATTTGAACTTTGCCTCCAAGATGATTAGCATAGCAGATAAACGGTTGAAATGATGGAAGCATCACACACTCCTGACTATTCCTCAGAACCAGTGGATGATTTCTTTCTCGTACTTTTAGCTTATTAGGTAATTTTAGAGACCCAAGCAACTTCAGAGCTTCACATAAAGTCCTATTTTTAGCTTCAACAGAGAAACTTTCTTTAGTAAACACGGCCTAAGCTGGTCAAATGCAATGGAATCTCATATTCCTAGCTCAGCACACCTGTGAGAATTACATAGCTGATTGAGTAGTGAAGGATTCTTATCCTTATGAGACTACCAAAAATCTTGTTGCAGAGAATCAATTTTTAAGGCAACCTGTTGAAGGTGAGACAAAAGTTTGCATTGATGCTTATGTTCTTTCAATCAACCTAATGTGACCAGCTTGTGGAAGAACGCTTTTTGCACAGGTTATGGATCCTTACTATGATCAGTTGCTGATTCAAGGGCCTCGGTGTTCAGATGGTTAAGAAAGGAATACCTGCATACTGATACAACCCAGAAAGTTTTAGCATACTGATACAACAATTTCAAGAAGATGGTTGCTGCATTGAAAAGCTTCATTTTCTTGTCACCATCTCTTACTTTTCTTGTGATTTCTATAACAGAATAATCTATTTGGCTCGCTCGCTTCATATCTTTTATGGATTAACACGTCTAACAAAGGTGTTCAATGTTATCAATGAATTGATCTAATGGAAAGAGGCCTAAGGATGGAATTATGGAAATGACTTTCCTTTGTAGATAAACTGGCGAAAATGGTCAGATCAATAACCTTTCAAATATTCAAACAAGTGATCAATTAACCCATCCATCAACTGAAGTCCATGAATGATCCTGTCATCAATCGGATTGAACCTAATAAAAAAACTTAAAAGTCTTTCAAGATCAAACAGTCAATATATTGGGTTCATTGTGGGACTATCTAGCCAAAGGACAGAAATGAGGAAAGTTGAAGGAAACGTTGACCTTGGCTTCCTTGACCTCTATTCCTTCAATCAGGCACTCTAAATTAAGTCTCTTGGTGCCTACTAATCAATCAAGATGCCTTTTGGGTAAGCTTTCTTAAATCTACTTGAACAGATTTTCTCCATGCTAACTGTCCTGTTGGAAAAACATCATTAAAGGTAGAGACTTTCTTCTCAAAGGCCTTAACTAAAAGTTAGGAAATGGTAATCTATTGATTTGTGGAAAGATCCTTGGACCTCACTCTCCCAACTTCAAACTCTTTACCCTCAAACCTTAACATTGTATAGCCCCCTACTTTTTCAAAAAAAAAAAAAAAAAATGAATTCCTACCATTCATCATTGTTTAAATTTAGTTTTTCTTGCTTTCATTCTGAAATAAAGATCTTAAACATAAAATGCCAATCCTGTAACTGTACACAAAAATGACTTTAAAAAAAGTCAAAAGATTGTAACATTTCTAAAGTAGCCGACATCATTAACCCATCCACTAGAACTTGGAATTTAAGGTCGGACATCCTTTCTCCCCTCGAGTTGAGTGAGAGAAAGAAAATCCACATCCCCATTTTTTCTCAAGATGATGGAATTTGGCATGTTGAAAATAAAGAAGATTTCACAATTAAACCAACTTACACTAAAGAAGTTTCAAACTCTTTCAACCCCGAAACCTACTCAAACTTCCCTTGTAATCGATTATGGGGGCTTGAGCTCCCCTTTAAAATCAATCCCTTACTTTGGAATGCTTGTAAAAACATTCTTCTTACTAGAGATTCTTTTACTAAAATAAAGATAAATGTCAACCCTAACTCCCCGATACGTGACCAAGCTTTTAAAACCCCTCTCTCTACCTCAGGATCAAGAGCCATTGTCAGAGACGTGAATGACCTTTTTTGTGTGGCCCAATCTAAATTCTCTCACGCAAACGATCCTCTTGAAGTGGAAAGTAAAGCTGCTACACTTGGGTAACCAAGTCATTTGGGTACCACCCAACATCTCTTTTTTGAAGGTAACCCTTTGGAGATTATCAAAAACCTCTCAAATCCTCACCATCGCTGGCCTTGGGGAGTACAAGTAGTGATGAAGGACTGCACCTCTTTCTTATCATGTTCCGTCTCAGATGTTTTCTCTCATGGAAAGAGAAATGTTATCGCTAGATTTGGTCTAAAAAACAAACCTCTGCTAGTTGGATTTCTCAACCTTTTATTTGGCTCTTGGTTTTCTAGCAAGATGGTTCCCCTTCCGTACTTCCCTCTTTTAGTTAATCATATTTTCTCTACCCAACAACAAAAAAAAAAAGGGCCTATCTAGCACACAATTGAGGGAAAAAGCTAGGTGAAAATGAATCTTGTGAGAACTGTGAAAACGGCATCAGGGTGCAAACACATTAGCGCCAAAAAATGGTAAGTGCCCCCCAAAAAGTGTAAATCACTTTTCAGTACTGATGCGTCAGCCCTTCTGGTGGCTTGCACAGTTCTCACGAGATTCGTTTGCACATAATCCAAGCCCCACAATTGATAGTTCATGCACTCGACATTATATCCACCATGAGGCTAATGAGTCCATTACCAAAGACCGAAAAAAATTGATGAATAGCATAGGCATAATAAAAAATGATGGGTACTTGTTTGGGGGGAAGGATGAATTAAAAAGACACCATTCCAATTTTTTTGCACTTATAAACACTGAAGTTTGATCAAGAATTTTGAAACTTCTAAAGGGTTAGTGCATTGTAGTCCATTAAAAATGTTCGGAAATAAAAACATAAAAGTAACACTCCGTGAATATCTGTTAGAAAATGACAAAGGAGGAATAGAAATGGTGATCAGAATTGAAGAAGGGTCTTTGATTAGTGCAAGAATGGAGCCTAAGCCTAGCATGTCTGCCCTCATGGTTGAATGCCAAGATCTTCTTCGGTTGCGTCTTTGGTATGCTCAAGTGCTAGTCATAATGAAGCTGGAAGTAGAAGGAGATGCACACAAATGTCATTCATTGGCTTTCAGCGGAGGCTAATTCCAGTCCTTGTTAAGTTACTCATTTTGCAATTTTTTTTCAATGAAGTTTTGGATCTAATTTTTTTAATAGAGGTGTTAATAGGGAACCATATGCATGCTAATAATGGTTGTAGAAAAGCATGTTCTTTTTCTGGGCAGTCCTCCAATCCTGCGTGGTTAAAGGTTACCCTTATCGTGCCTTGAATTTTAATAGACCCTTCCGTTAGTTTAGAAAGCTAGATGCTATTAATAACAGCCTCAGTTTTCACCTGTCCCAAAATAACAAATATGCCACTTGACTAAACTACCTTTGTTGATAGGCAACCAAATATACTATAGGCACCTAAAATTTGTAGAAATTATAAATAAGAGCTTACACCCTAAAGATTTATACAAAAATTCTAAGGTTGTATATGGGCCTTAAAATTTACACATTAGGCCCAGTTGCAGAAACAAGCCCACTGGGTTTGGTTTTGGGTTTGTATACAATGATCCATGGACCACTCATTATGGATGGTGTATATATATATATATATATATATATATATATATATATATATTTTTGTTGTCTTTAAAGAACTACTGGATATTCAGGTGGTGTATAGGGCCAAAAATTTTCAAATTATGTGAACCTTATCAAT
>JAOXJP010207298.1:0-11951 GCA_025762735.1 Platanus orientalis
TGTTCCGTAGGACTCTAGACTTCAATGTCTATCCAAAGGTATAACTTTCACTTATAGATTCTTTCTACATTTTTGTTAGTGTCTTTCTAAAGTTTATCTAATATTCAGATCAACATATGTGCATTTAAGTGATCCTATGTGTGTACATAACTTATGTGACATGTGCTAATATTCTAAGTGTGACACGTGTCATGGTGCGGGGTGTTACAATTTATCCATCCTTGCATCTTTTCCATCTTATGTATCACGAGATCTGACCCGAACATAAATCCATGTCAAAAGCCAACCTTTGCCAAACAAAGCAACTACATTAGGGTATCAGAGGCTACTAGCCGCCATGCTTCCGGAACAGATTATTTGGCATGTCATGTGGCACAGGAGGGGTTACCCACTTCTTACTACTAAGGACCATACATACATGGCTATCACAGGAGTCCACCAGAGCACTTCCAATGTACCCATACATGTCCTTCGGCAATTGGCACTTAGGTAAGATCTCTTCAACTTCCCCATGATTTTTGAAGATATATGTAAACTTGATCACCGTATATCTAATCATACATGGTCCATGCTAGCAGCTTTATGGGACAGCTCCCATGCCAAAGTTTTAGGATATCCTCAGTTAGTATATGCAAAAACATAGGCCATAACATCTGCCTATGAACATTGGTTTCTACATAAGCTTCCGCTATACCCTATTACTCCTGCAACATCCACCTCTTTGAATAAGAGGCCTTGCACTGAATCAACATCCTCATCCCATACAGAACCTTCTCATACTCAGGCAGAGTACGAGCAAACATTGATATACTTAGTCAAGGAGTGGGCTTTACATGTCCAAAACAAGGCTACATTAGAAGCTAAGATACTTTTATGTACAGAAGCCGAGGTCTCACGTGAGTGTACCCAACATTGGAACGAAACTCAAGCCGAACTCATTCACTCTCTGAAAAATGAGCTCAATGACAATAGGATTACCCATGAGGATTTGGGACTTGAGATGAGGCGTAGCAATAACATGGCCTTTATACAAAATCACTGGATACAATCATGGGTTGACAAGCTAAGAGAACAAATCTTCTCCTTGGGCTACGAACTAGTGTCACCTCCACCACGTCCAGTGGTGCCTAATCTTTAGATTTTCTATTTTATGTTGTCTTTTTGATGTATTGAGGCAAGTATCCCCTCCTTTTGTAATCATATTTGATATAATGTACAAAGTTTTTGTTTTAAAAAATCTTATAGTTGGTTAAAGGACATGAATTCACCTGTATGACATATGCATTTGTAAAAGTACATGGCTATCAATTATGAATGAATGTAAAGAATGAACCTTGTAAAGTAATAACAATAAATCCTTCTTTTCTTCCAACTTAGTTAAGCAAGCTATAATTGCTCCCTCAGAGACTCAGCTGCAGAAAAAGAAAAGGGCACAACGTAGCAAAGCTATGGCCGACAAGTTAACACCTCTTTCTACCGTAAGTACTACACTGCTTACCCTCTAAGAGGTATCCACGAGAAATCCACCTCCTGGTAGGACCAGTCCTGAAGATACCCCCTTAGATGGGTTTAAATCAGAAGTGGAGCAATTAATGGGGGACTTCATGTCCTGACATGGTTGGACATCCACCCCCAAGTCTGGTTAATCTTCTTCGTCACCCTAAACCTCTTCACTACCCCTTAGCAAACCCAACACTAGTGAGCAGCCTCGAATTCCTACCCTCATCTAGTTTGAGAAGATGATGTTCGAATATCTAATGAAGCAAGGAGGGCCCCACATCCAGAGCACAATATTTGAGCTACAACCTCCTAGCACTACCGAGTAAACTTTGCCACATGGCCCATTATACACAAAGGGCCCCACCTATGTCACGACACCACTTCGAGCCACAATTACATACATGCAACCAGAACACCAGGCCATCTTTGACCTAGAAGAGCAGTATAGGCCATCTACTTCAAGCAAAAAAAGCAAGGAAAGTCTTGCTCCTCCAAAAAAATGACACCAGTGCATAAATAGCCAAGCTCGCAGTAGAGTTAGAACTGATGAAGGGGGTTAATTCCTTCTCTCCATGAACTTTAAGGATCTTTGTATCCACCTTAGAGGTGTGCTACCACCAAACTTCCAAATGCCAAATGTTGAGAAGTACGATGGTACCACATGCCCTAGGATGCACCTCCGCATTTACTGCAATGCTATGTTCCAGTGGGGACATGATGTGTGGATCTTGGTCTAGATGTTTGGCCAGAACCTAGAGAAGAATGCAAGGAAATGGCTGGCAAGCCAAGAGAAGAGCAACATTAGTACATGGAGGGCCTTGACACGATCATTCCTCAATCATTACAGGTTTAACCTTAAGTTGCACCCAACCAGAGAGGAAATCAAAGGAATGCCACCTACATCAGGAGAAAATATCAGGGACTTTGCCTACAGATGGAGACTGAAGACCTACAACCTGAAACACCCTATGTCTGAGGAGGACATTATATCAACCTTCATGACAACATTAGGTCCCACTTATCAACTGATGCTTTTGACCGCGTCATAGAATAACTTCACTGAGGTTGTCAACAAAGCCACAAGGTAGAGTTGGCCATCAAGGCAAGCTTGGTACCGGATGCACCTCTCACCCCAGCCACTTCCACCAGAAGTACTCCCAAGAAGGCAGCCATCACAAAACCACAAGCCAATTTTGTTTAAGCCATTGAGGTTCCTCGGCCTAGTTAGAACAACTGTCATGTTCTGCTTCCGCCATAGCTAACCTAAAGCTACCCAACAGCCATGAATATCATTCCTCCTCAAACACAACAATTTTACCAGCCCAGATACCCGGGTGCACCTGAAGAAGAAAAGAAAAAGAGAAAATTCACCCCTCTGCCCTACTACTACAAATACATCATGGAGTACCTTATCAAAAAGAAGCTGTTGCAACTGATTGATCCAAGACCTCTTCTTTACCCTCTGCTCTACTGCTACAACCAATCGGAGTATTGTAAATACCATAAGATTCTAAGGCACACCCTCAATAGGTGTTTCCATTTGAAACATGACATTCAAGACCTGATCGATGAGGGGAATGCATCATTTGACCCTACACCCACCAATCCTCCACCAAATCCCAATATTATTCAAAACCCACTCCCTGACCACTAGTCACCAAAAGGGGTCAACTTGATAGGTCTCACCAACACCCAATTCAACCCTTCTAGCTACATCACCAAGATCATAGAACCTAAGAAAGTCATTTTCCTACCCGACACCAATCAAGTGTTCACCATAAATGGATACTTACTGAAGCTCATTCCCCCTCGTAAACATAAGCACCTGCTCACTCACATGTGGGATACAGTACCAGATAACCCAATTATAGTTCTTTCCCCTGACATCAACATATACGGGGAAGGTTCGGCAACTTATGACCCATTCTCATCACCCCATGTTATCCCACCACCATCACTATATGCACATCTCACCAACCTTTCATCTCCTTACCAAGTCATCAATATTCTCCCACCTACCAGAATCTAATATTTGCTGAACTGAGTCCCCTTGGGCTATTTAGTCGGAGAAGTGGCAGATCCAGAATTATCAAAAGACGAGCTAGATGAGCTCATAACCTTTATTACTCGGTCAAGCAGAGTCTCCAAGCCGGTTTCATATCTACATCTTGAGGGAAAAGGAAAAGAGAAAATGGTAGAAGAAGAAGTCAAGATAGAGGCATAAAAACAGACCAGAGTAGCAAAGGAAAAGAGACAGAATGAGATCTTCGAGGTAGCTATCCAAAATTCTCGCCTGTTCTTGATCGAGCAGTTATTCAAGACACCTGCATAGGTCTCAATCTTGGGCCTTTTATTGACATCAAAGCAACACTGAGAGAGATTTTTGAGTATATTTAGAAAGTCCTTTGTGGTTGCATTAATCACACCGGACAAGCTGGAAAACATGACAGCCAGAGTGTCAACACCACGAGTCATCACATTCTTAGAGGATAAGATTCCCGAGGGTGACACCATACACAACAAAGCCATCTACATCACGGCACGTCACTTTGACATGTGTATCCCCCTCATCTTGGTGGACAATGGGTTAGCTTTGAACATTTGCACCAAGGACACACTGGATACATTAGGAGTCCCCTTAGACTATTTGAAACCCAACCCCTGTGACATAAGGGTCTTCGAAAATTTGGTCAGTCGCAGCCAATGAGAAGTGTTCATTCTCCTAGTGGTAGAAGGGAGAATGTTTCAGGTTCAGTTCTAGATACTGAGTATACCATCCTCCTTCACAATGTTGTTGGGATGACTGTGGATTCATCAGGTGGGCGCTGCGCCATCCACTCTCCACCATAAAGTCAAATTCATCATCCATGATGAAGTCATCACAGTACCAGCAGATACAGATGTCATCACAATGACAGGGCATAAAATACTGGGAGTCTGGAATGTGTAAGCCCCAGACACTTTCACCTCGTATCAATTCGAGGTTGTGCATACAGAGAAAGAGTTAGCAAAGCTGAAAAGAAAGGCTAAAATACTTTGGCCAAAGTTCAATATGATGGCCAAAATAAAATTCAATTCGAGTAAGGGAATAGGCAAACATTCTCAAGGAAGAAAGAACCATGTCAAAGTCATCAGAGTGTCATACAAAGCATGCCTAGGCTTTAAACCTCTCATTAAGCATTAGTTAAAAAAGAATAAGAAGAGAGCCATTCATAAGATCGCACAACATTTTGTATTAGCTTCCGAACTATCCCAGGTCTGTGCCACCCTGTCAACCAAACCATCAGCTCAAACAATACCATCCAAGCTCAGCATAGAACACATGCCAATAGAACTAGTCACAATTCCACCACCAGTCATTATTCAACATCTTACCAACCATCTTGAGGCTGCTCCTGATACCCACATGTCCAACTTTAAGCCGTCTGTCCCTGAGGTCGGAGAATGTTCAACCCCCAACACCTCAGAACATAGGGAGGACAACCTAGCTCCTCTAAGTCTACTCTCACTCCTCGGTGATGTCAGAGAAGCACTCCAATTAGTTATTGCAAGTGGAGAGTTAGACTTAGATGAGCTTGACCTTGACAAGGTCAACATGCCGGAAACATGGGTACCCGTGAATGCCACAGAGCAGATCAGGCAAGCCAACTCAGTTGTAGTAGAAGACCAAGACTGGGTGATGGATTGAATGATCAAGAAAAGAGGTCAAGAAGAGTTGCCCCTTCTCTACTCCAGTTTATGTTTTCAAAAGCTTTTTAGTTGTTTTTGTTTCCTTTTACCCTTTTGTATAATAACTACGTAGACTTGATCCCTAATGACTCATGAATGGTCAAAGCATTTGACCAAAGCACTTGTTAGGGATATGTAGGCAACCTGAGACACAACTTCAAGTCCAGTCATTTTTGAAAAAAATCTTTTTTGCTTTCTTTACCCTTGTAGTCAAAGAACTTCATGCGACTTGATCTTGACAAACCAATGTTTTTAAAGCACTTATGCTAAAATCAAGTATGTAGACAACCTAAGAAGTAACTTCAGGTTCAACTATTTTTCCAAAAAAAAAATATAAATTTGGTCCACCCTTGAGACCAAAACTACGCGTAGCTTGATCCTGTCTGAACAAGCTTTCCTAAGCTTGTGATCAATGCAAACATCGGGTATGTAGGCAACTTGGAGCTGATTCCAAGTCCAGTTGCTCTTCGGGTATTAAATGTCTTTTTCATGTAAATTTATACTAAAAGCTTTTCTTTTAAAAACAGGAGCAAGAAGAATGGGATAATGAGGAAATAATGCCAAAAGAGGTAATCGAGGCCTTTGAGCACCAAGAGAACTAGAATCTTCTATTGGTAGATGACCTCCAAGAGATCAATCTTAGGTCAGAAACCCTACCTAGAATGGTAAAAATTGGGACCTACAGCACTTCAAATTTGGGGTATGCCTTGTTAAATTTACTCCAAGAATACATAGACATCTTTGAATGGACCTATACAAACATGCCTGGTCTGGACACAAACCTTATCACCCATAAGCTTCCCACTAACTCGAATATTCACCAAATCAAGCAAAAGTCTAGGCATCTACTACCAGAATGGTCCCTAGCCCTTAAAGAAGAAATCCAAAAGCAACTAGACATAGGCTTTCTTTTGTCTGTCCAATGTCCCCAATGGTTAGCTAACATTGTCCCTGTACCCAAGAAGGACGGCAAGGTCTGAATGTGCATAAATTACAGAGATCTAAACAAAGCCAGTCCCAAAGATGACTTTCCCTTACCTCAAATTGATGTGCTCATTGATAATATGGATGGACATGAGATGATGTCCTTCATGGATGGATTCTCAAGCTACAACCAAATCAAGATGTCTGAGGAAGACCATGAGAAGACTGCTTTCATGACCCCTTGGGGCACATTCTGTTACAAAGTCATGCCCTTTGGTCTCAAGAATGTAGGGGAAACATATAAACGGGCCATGACTGTCCTCTTCCATGACATGATCAACAAAGAGATGGAAGTCTATGTTGACGACATGATTGTCAAATCCCATCATAGAGAAGATCATTTAACACATCTACGAAAGCTGTTTATCCGACTAAGGAAATACAAACTAAAGCTGAACCCTAACAAGTGTATCTTTAGAGCCTCCCATGGAAAATTGCTAGGCTTCATCATCAGTGAAAGAGGCATGGAAATTGATTCATTCAAAGCCAAAGCAATCATTGGAATGCCTAGTCCATGCATAGAGAAGGATGTACGTAGTTTCTTAGGCCATGTCTAATACATCAGTCATTTCATTGCTCAACTCACTTCCATTTGTGAGCCCCTATTCAAACTGCAAAGGAAGAATGTTTCAACCCAATGAAACGACGACTATCAAGCCACCTTTGACAAAATCAAGAACTATCTGCTAAGCCCACCTGTATTAGTTTCTTCAGGGCTAGACTACCTATTGATTTTGTATCTAACTATACATGACAACTCCATGGGATGTGTGCTAGGATAGCATGACAAGACAGGGAAGAAGGAACATGCCATCTACTATTTGAGTAAGCATTTCGTTGACTACAAAACCAGATGCACTCCTCTTGAGAAAACCTCTCTCTCTAGTTTATGTCATTAAAAGGCTTCGGCATTACTTCCTCTCATACAAGGTATTCCTGATTTCTTGGGTAAATCCCATCAAGTATCTATTCGAGAAACCAGCAACCACAGGAAGAACTGTCCGATGTCTCATGATGCTATTAGAATTTGATATATGCCTCACAGAAAGCTATCAAGGGGCAAGCCATAGCTGATTTCTTAGCAGATGGACCAGTAGACCAACCTTCATCCTTGAAATTTGACTTTCCAAATGAACACATACTTTGTATTAAAGTTGAATCAAGATAGTCAGATGGAAGATGTACTTCGATGGAGCTGTCAATCAGCTAGGCTGTGAGATTGGAGTCGTGCTCATTTCCTTTATAGGTGTCCTCATTCCAGTTGCTACAGTACTACACTTCCAATGCACCAATAATATAGCTGAGTATAAAGCTTGCATCATCAGATTGAAAGTAGCCATTGATCTTGGCATTGATGAACTTGAAGTCTACAGAGATTCAACACTTGTTATCTTTCAAGCAACCGGAGATTGGTTCATCCGAGAAGAGAAATTCTTAGACTACCATGAATGTCTATAGATCCTTTCCAAGATCTTTGAATATTTGAATTTCAACTACATTGGCAGAAGAGGGAACAACTTTACAAATGCTCTGACCACACTAGCTTCAATGATTGACATCCCTCAAGGGGCAGACATGACACCAATTGAGATTGAATAGAGAAATGAGCCAGCTTATTACCTCCAGATTATAAATACTGATTTGAACAGGGAGCCATGGTTCCTCGACATAAATAATTATCTGGAAGATTAGACTCTTCCATATATGGCCTCTAAGAATGATCAATGTGCTCTGTGGAGATTAGTAGCTCAATTTTTTTTACATGGTGAAGCCCTGTATAAGAAGTACCCTCATCATGTTCTCTTAAGATGTGTAGATGAAACTGAAGCCTCCACTATCATTGAAGATATCCACAGAGGAGAGTGTGGCTTATACTTGAATGGGCTCATGCTTGCCAAGAAGATCCTTCGATTGGGTTACTATTGGTCTACTATAGAAACAAATTGTTATGAACATGTAAAGAAGTGTCACACTTGCCAGTCTTATGCCAACATTATCAAAGCCCCAGGCTTCAAATTGCACAACCTGACTACTCCTTGGCCATTCTCTATGTGGAAAATCGATGTAGTAGGACCTATGCCTCAGAAAGCTGCCAATGGACATCTGTACATCATTGTAGCTATTGACTATTTCACCAAATGGGTAAAATTCGTATCTCTATCAGTAGTCACAATGAAGAACACAACTAAATTCATACGGAGAGACATCATTTGCCGATATGGTGTTTCCAGCAAAATCATCACTAACAATGCAACCAATTTTATGGAAAAGGATCTTGAACTACTCTGTAAAAGGTTTAAGATTCACCACCATCGATCGTCTCCATATAGACCACAAATGAACAGAGCAGTAGAAGCAGCCAACAAGAACCCCAAGAAGATCTTACAGAAAATGACTACTAATCACTCCAACTGGCATGAAATATTGCCCTGTGCACTGATGGCGTATAGAACTTTAATCCGTACTTCAATAGGAGCAACCTCTTATTCACTGGTCTATGGCATGGAGGCAGTCCTGCCAATTGAAGTTAAAATTTCAAGCCTCTGAGTCCTAGCTGAGGTGAAGATTCTAGAGTCAGCATGGGCACAGGTTTGACATGATCAATTAAACCTTATTGATGAGAAGAGATTACAGGCAATGAGTAATGGACAAGCCTCTCAGAGGCATATGGCCACAACATTCAAGAAACGGATTAGACTCAGAGATGTTGAGGAAGGAGATTTGGTTCTCAAGAAGACCCTTCCACATGAGTAAGCACCATGGGGGTAACCTCGACCAAATTATGAAGGACTCTTCATTGTCAAACAGAAGTTGTCTGGTAGGGTACTATTATTGGAAAACATGGACTGGGAAGACTTCCCCAGATTTGTAAATTTGGACCAAGTCAAAAAGTTCTTTGATTGACTACTATAAAACTGATTTGTGCTATGAAAGCTTGAAATGAAAAGACCTTGAACGGTCATTTAGTTGAAACATTCTCCTACCCATTTACTTTTGTACCTCCAAACAATCCAAGTTTGCCAAGGATCTAGTATCAAAATTTGGACTTTTGGAGTCCAAACCAGTTGATACTCCAATAAATACAAGCAAGAAAATCACTAAGGATCTCAATAGAGTCGATATTGATCCTATAGGATATAGGAGTATCATAGGGAGTCTGCTATACTTGAAAGCAAGCAAACCCGATATTGCCTTTAGTGTAGGTGATTGTGCCAGATATTAGGCTGCACCAAAGGAATCTCATCCGAAAGCGGCTAAGAGAGTTATACGGTATGTCCATGGGATAATTAACTTCAGTCTCTGGTATCCATTTGATACCAACCAGTAGTGGCTGGTTATTCAGATGCTAATTGGGCATGCAATGTTGATGACCGTAAAAGCACAAGTGGTGGGTGCTTTTATGTAGGAAACTATTTTGTCTCTTGGCATAGTCGAAAATAAAATTTCATATCTCTATCGACAGCTAAGGTAGAGTACATAGCTGTTGGGAGTGGATGCACGCAACTACTATGGATGAAGCAGATGCACACAACTGCTATGGATGAAGCGGATGCTTGTAGACTATGAGTTGTCTCAGTCTATAATGAACCTGTTCATAGATAACTCAAGTGTAATCTAGATCTCCAGAAATCTAGTTCAACACTCTAGAACAAAATATATTGATATTCGTCACCATTTCATCAGAGAATTGATTGAGGAGAAAACAATATCTCTAAAGTATGTATCGATTGAGGATCAGTTGGCAGATATCCTCATAAAGGCCTTAGACTCAAAAAGATTTGAATATCTTCGAGGCGCGATGGGAATGTGTTCTATATAAAGACACATTCAAAAATTCCCCAAAAAATAATAAAAAATCATTTAATTAGGGTAAGTGGGGCCAACTGAGCAAAAACAAGAAGAATCTGGGGTTTTTACCCAAAAGATTCCATTTTAGATCTATCCAGGATCGATCCAAACTAGCGATACCTACGAAAAATGAATAGTCGCTCATTTATAAAAAGAGCGGAAATGACCTAGTTGCATCCTAGATCAAACCAAGATCATTCCACAACCTATTTGCTCCTCTCCCTCTTCATTCTCTCAAAACTTGTGAATCTACCGAGCTATCATCATGTAAAAAAGGGATTTAGGGAAAGCTCCTCTATGTGAGAAGGAGCAGATCAAGCATCCAAGAACTATGCCTACAAACTTTGGGGTACTAAGGAATGTTGTCGTCTTCTACAACTACGCACACATCTTCTCGAAGAAGATCTTTATTGAAAGGTGTGTGAATAGATGACACTTTGTGACTTCACAACTGGCACTATGATTCTGAATGATGGGTGGTTGCAAATCACCATCATCAAAGGAAAGGTGCAATAGGAAGCCATTCGCATCTTCTACTTAAACATCCACACCATGGACTACACAGCTCTCAGTTGAGACTAACGTCTACTGAGTCCGTATGTTGATTAAACCGGATTGGGTATCCATGCTATTGGGGAATGCTCGCCCTTCAGTAGGCGTCATTGTCTTTCCCAACCAGGGGATTATCAAAGCTCACATCTCTGAGATTTTTGAGAGAGATAACAACTCATGGCTCAGGAAGTTGCCTATTGCTGAGTGTTGTATGGTGGCGAGGGTTCTCAACATCATTCTTATGCATAATCTATTGTAGACAATGCACAAGACCACCATGATAGACAATAGGGCTCATTTGGTTGCCATCTTGATGGAAGGGAAGTCCATCGATGTCTCAGCCATCATGTGCTAAATTATGCTACAGACGTCCATTGACTATGGGATGAAGAGGGGCCTACCATACAAATTGCTAGTCACTTAGTTTCTAGAGTAGTGTTGTGTGACGTTCCTCAAAGACATTGTGACCCTTCCCCAAGGCCTTCCTATTGATGATGTTACCATCAAGAGGATGGAGGGCTAGAGACAAGCTGTGACACAAGCGGCTTAGGTAGCTGGAGAGGCAGCTCAACCTGTCCCGGCTCCTGTTCTTGTTCCTACACCGGCAAAGGTGTCACCACCAACTACAAAGACCACAACCACTGTTGCCGCCTTAGCATCCGTCCCCCCAGCTCCCACCTCATTAGAGACTACAGCCCCAGCTCTCTCAGTGACATTTCCGTCAGCACTCTCAAGTCTGATCCAAGATATTCATGCAGACTTTGGGTGCATTCTTCGATACTTTGACTGCCTTAGGAAGAAAGTGGAAAGCATAGATCAAGAGTTGATCCACATCGAGGGCATTGTCGATCCCTTCAAAGCACTAGCACCTAGGATTGTCCTTGACATTCTCATCAGTGAGGATGAGGACGAGGATGAGGAGTCTGATGAGGATGCATAGAGCTTCTTACTTTTCTTTTATATTTTGATGTATTTTCCATTTTCACTTGTTCTTAAACTTGTAAATCCTTTGGAAATGAATGAAAATATCACTTTTTGCTATGGTCTACATTTTATATGACACCCTCTATATTATGCTTTTAAAAACGTAGCTTTAGTATCCATAACAAAAAGGGGGAGAGTTAAGAAAAAAACAAATCACATTGGTAAAATTGAAGATTTTTTAAAATTAATGGCAATTTTGATCTAAGAATTTGTATATCATACTCAGGGGAAGTAAAAATGAATTACCTAAGTAAGGGGAAAAAGATTATAAAGATTAATGGAACTCTACATATCATTAATCTAGTAAATGATCAAGTAATATATCTTAAGTCTATTTGTGCTCAACTCACATT
>JAOXJP010207309.1:0-11951 GCA_025762735.1 Platanus orientalis
AAATCACCACAAAATGGTATTGCTGAATGTATGAATAAAACCATTATAGAGCATGCCAAAAGCATGAATTGAAAGCAAAGTAAACCTATCACAGATGCCATGAACAATGTAACATACTTGATTAATAGAGGACCATTAGTTGCATTGGATTTTGGACTACCATAAGATGTATGGACGGAAAGCAAGGTAAATCTATCACACTTGAGTATACTTGGTTCTACTTATGTCTATATTGATTATTATGATAAAATGAGTAAATTAGATCTTAAGTCTAGAAAATGTATATTTATTAGATATGACATTGCCAATTTTGGAACTCATAAAATTACAAAATGATTAGGAGTAAGGATGTCATATTTAATAAAAATGTTATTTATATGGAGATGTCAAAACAAAACAGAATTTAAAAAAAAAAATCCAATGATGATAAATATGTGGAATTTAATGAATTATCACCTAAGGATATATTAAAACTAAATGCTGAAAGTACTTAGGTAGAAACTTAAGCTTCTCTTATTTGAGTCCCCCCTCACTTATTAAGGAGGTCAATTAGTTCATCCAAAGAAAAACCTAGCTCGGTATTTATGCTCTCTAAATTTTTTATTGTTGATTGGCAATAATGAACCAAAGTATTATAAAGAAGTTATGTAGGTTGAAACTAGAAATAAGTGGAAGATTGTAATGGATAATGAGATAGATGCTTTATCATCAAACTAAACATGAGATTTCGTTGAGCTACCCAAGGATAAGAAGTCTCTACATAATTAGTCGGTTTACAAGTTCAAAGAAGAACATTGTGGGTCCAAACAATACAAGATCAAACTGGTTTTGAAGGGATTTCAACAAAAGGTAGGTATCAACTACTCAGAGTTATTTTCTCCTATAGTGAAACTATTTATAACAGAGGCTTATTATATCTAGAGTAGCTAGATGAAAATGCAATGTTTCTTCATAGTGACTTGAATAAAATATTTATATGCAATAGCCACAATGGTATATGGTATTGGGAAAAGAGAATATTTACATAAGCTTAATAAGAGATTGCATGGAGTGAAACAAAGATACAATGGTCATTTTGGGATGAATTTGGCTAACCGATTGAATACAACCTTCCAATGAACTTGTTGATTTTCACAAGAGAATATACCAAGAACAATGGGATTTGTTGATTTTAACAAGGGAAAATAGCAAGAATTAGGGTAGAGAAAATTCTTAATAACTCAAAACTTCTTTAACTCATTCAATAGTAATTTAATTCAAGTACAGTTGTGAATGTATAGACCATAGAACAAGACCCAAAACTAGAAACTTCTTAAACAAATTCAAATTCTTACTAAACATTAGTAGTTGTTAAAAGGAAGAAAAGTTACTAAAAATGAAAATTTTATAATTCTACTTGATGATAATGTATTTAGCCTGAGACAATCATCTAAGTGACCCATTTGGGTTAAACCAGTTACAACCTAAACCAAGCGCTAAGCATCCATTAGGATCCCAAATTGTTGATCGAGCATTCAAATAAGTAAGGAAATGCTGAGTCACAGACCGAGTGTTAGGTAACCAACCAAGTCGGCCAAAACTCCAAATAACAAACCGAGAGAAAGAATGCCCCGAACATGCACGATGAAATCGACCGTTACCGAGATTAAGAGGTAGTTACAAGTAGGAGACAAAACAGAGATTCAGCCAATATTGTGCCACCAAGTGTGATATAAGCCAACCTCCTAACAAACTCAAAGAATACTCCTAACAGGTAAGACCCATAACTTTCTAACTACCTAAGGACACCCTAGTATAAAGGAGGAAAACATCCAACGAAAAAGAGATAGCTAAAATATATCCTAGGAGACTGACTTGGTCATTGGAGTGGTAGAGGCTGGCGCCACATTGGCGCTCCTCACTTATTGTTTATAGGTGAGCACTTCTAGGAACCCCCAGAGGACGACAACCAGGCAGCCATCTTAGTGAACCAATTCCTTATATCATCACTACTTAAAACCACCTTATATTCATAAAATAACTTATAAAGATATTTCCAAAATAGTTGCACCAAATATTCCCCAAAATATGTAAAAATTGAAAGCTTCTTAAAGTAGCAAAATTTAACAAAAAGTGGCTATTTGAGGGCCTAAACGATGGATTTTGAGGGCCTTTTAGGCCTCAAACAGTAAGCAAAGTATGGGACGATGTAAAATGTCTTCCAAAAGCCAATGGTTTTGAGTACTTAAACTTTGAAACCAGATGTTGGGATTAGAAGTATGCATTTAAATTTTAGGGGCCAATTTTAAATTCTTTTGTTCAATTTGTTCCATGAATCGATTTGCAACTTGTTGCACTATATTAAATATGCACTTAGACATAAGTATATCAAGTTTTATATTTTATGTTTAGTAATGAGTATAAGATTCCATGCTGATCATTGTGTTATTTCAAGAAGTTTAGTGATTTTTTATATTATTCTCTTCTTATATGTTGATGATATGTTTGTTGCAGGCTCAAACATGGTTGAAATAACAAGGTTGAAAGAGAAACTATTTAAAAAGTTTTCTATGAAAGATACCTTGGTATACATAATAGAAGAGAGGGTGAATAAGCAGTTGAGGTTATCATAGGAACAATACATTGAAAGTACTAAAAGGATTTAATATGGATAGTGCTAAGTCAATTAGCACGCTGTACACATCAAACTTCATTGCGTGTGCAAATTAACTATTCATGAATGGTTTTATTTACTGGGAGGATTTTACAATTCTCTAGATTTAGAAACCCTAATCCGTTAATTACATCTCCTCCATATGAGGGAGAAAGAAAGCCTCTAATCCAGATTCGGAAGCTTAAATTCGTTAATTACTTTCCCTAGCAACGCTCTCGGTTTTCATGGGATGCACACGAGTGGGATAAGCCTCTTTATCTTTGTTTCAGTCTCTACCTCTTCATTTGGATTTGGTACCAATCATTATGATGGCCACCTATGTGGGCTCAATTGGCCCGTATAGCTTTTCTTTGCCCATTTGAGGGGCATAGGAGGTTTCTCTATCAACATAGGTTGGCAAAAGATGGATCCCACCTATGTGGGTGGAACCAAGGGAACCTATGTTTAAGTGAGTGTCACTCCTTGACTATGTCATTTTTTGGGTGACAAGGAGCATAGACTCATCCAAGTGGAAGTTAACATCCATGAGTTTTTGCTGATGAGGACTCTCTTGACACCTTTCTCTTAGTTTTAGACTTGCTTTTGGTAGTTTAGACACACCATTAGCTTTACTTCTAAATCCTTTACTTGTTAGAGGATTCTAGCCCTTTTGATTTCAACTTGTTGAATTCTTCTGGCTTTGACTATCTCAGCTTGGATAAGACCTTTACTATTGAAGAGGTCTCTTTTAGACAACAAACTATATATGTTGTTCGTTGTTGGCTATAAGGACAGTCTTGCTGGGTATACTTTTGGTCGTGCACGCGGGGTGCACTATTGTTTTATATTTTTTATGTGCAATCCTATTCATGCTAATGGATTGTTGCGGATAGGAGATTTTATTAGTATGGATGATCTTGACATATCCGTGTAGGCAAGAATCATTTAGGCAAAGATGTCTCCACCATTAAGTCAATGGAGATGATTAATTTATGACCAACATACCTAATTTTCCTGGCCTATGGAGTTTTTGGAGCATCCTCATTTTCATGAGCCATATTAGTGGTTTTATCCGTAGAGATGTTCTTAGGTTTGGTTGGCAAAACAAGCCTTGACACCTTCTTTCCTGCTAGGATAGGTGTGGGCCACAGGTCTACTGGAGATACTTTGGGTTTAAGGGACCTATAGGTCCACCCTTGTCATTCACTGGCTTCACTGGGGTGAGAGTATGAACCACAAATGGAGTGGTACGAGGCTGAGCATCCCTCTTAAGAAAGGTAGCCCCCTCAAAGGTCTCAAACCTTTGGAGTTTACACGACGGAGATTTAACTACCTTTGTATATGTCTTTAGGGATAATGGCGGAGAAACTAGAATGGTGACATAGGCGATCCCTTGCTGAACCATGCAACATCCACTGGAGACCGGGACTGTAAGTATAAAGATGTGCATTGTTATGAGTTTAGG
The DNA here is from genome assembly GCA_025762735.1 of Platanus orientalis. Lineage (NCBI taxonomy): Eukaryota > Viridiplantae > Streptophyta > Magnoliopsida > Proteales > Platanaceae > Platanus > Platanus orientalis. Next base: position 4,098 of record JAOXJP010207309.1, read on the forward strand.
GTGCAATAGACTTCTTGCATAAGAGAGGTTTCTTTTTAGCAGCACTGCATAGCTTGTATAGCCAAAGTGAGAGGAGAGAAGTGTCCCATCGGGTGTTCTAGAAATTTGTATAGATCAAATTTTGTTCCGTGTGCAAATTACCTATTCATGGAATGTTTTTATTTACTTAGGGGATTTTACACTTCTTTGAATACTAGAAGCTGAGTCTAGTAATTACATCTCCTCCATATGAGAGAGGAAGAAAACATTTGATTAAGGCTTACAATAATAAAATAAAGAAAACCATCTTTATTGATTCTTATATAATGTATCATTTGTACGACTATGGCTATCACCTTGCTAAAGACATCTTTCTTTCTTGATCTTTTTCACAAATGCTCAAATCTTTGAAATTTGGTTGTAAGACATGGAGCTTGATTATAGGATGTTGGCTTACAGTCCAAGAATAATTAAACTTTATTTTAAAAGGTTGAAAAGTCCCTAAGACGTGCATGGAGTTTTATGTTTATAGAAAGTTTGTGGGGAGTTATAGATTCTACCTACAATCTCTATATCTTCCTAATTTTTAGGGAGTAAGCTTTTATCTCTAATGGATCAAAGCTTATGTTGAATCTGATATCTTCCATTGATAGATGACCATTTGGCTTGATTCTTTACCTAATGACGCAATTATAGGATTTGTTGTATATGATAAGCCTTATCTTTAACGGTTTGAATATATCTTTTTGTCATTTTTGAGTTCATCTAGATTCTCTGATCTTGCTTGACTTAGACATTATCTTTATGCATATGAAGGATCTCAGTTTTGGCTTTGACTTATTCTCTGAGCTCTATGGACCTGCCACATGTCAGCTTTGAGTAATTTATCTAATGACTTGATATTCATCCGTGTAGATGTATTTCATCCGCATGAATGGCTTTCACTTGGGCGAATTTTTATCCATGAATACTTCCATGTGTCATGATCATGCTACCTTGTGGTAACATATTTATTTATCTTACAGAAGCATTCCTTACTTGTAGGATTAAATCCACATTAACACACTTTTTTTAGTAAATCACTTCAAGCTTTCTAAAAAACAACCAACAATAGATGAAGAGAGGCCATACATGTCAAAGATACCATATGCATCCATAATTGGTAGTCTAGTGTATTCCATGGTTTGTGTTAGACTAGATATTACTCATGTAGTGGGAATTATGAGTAGTTTCATGAATAATTTAGGCAAGGAGCATTTGAAAGCAAGAATATGTTGATTTTGATTTGTACTTGAAAAGTTCAAGTTTGTCTTTTTGCTATCTTGTAGTAAAAATTAGTCTACAAGGATATGATGATTCTAACTTGGCAGGAGATCTAAATGGTAGAAAGACCATTATAGGTTACTTCTTTACTTTAGATAATGTAGTAGTGAGTTAGGTCTTAGGGTTGTAGAAAATTATTACTTTCTATTGACACGAAAATTTGAAAGCAAATTCCACATAAAATTATAAAAAGTTCATTTTATACTATAGGAGCAAAAATTTGATGAAAGCTCATTTTTTATTACAGGAGCAAAAATTTGAGAAAAAATTTATTTTTTGCTACAAGAGAAGAAATTTGAGAAAAAAGTTGATTTTTTGCTATAGGAGCAAAAATTTGATGAAAAGTTCATTTTCTATTACATGAACATATAGTGCATTGCAAAATCATGAAAGTATACAATTTGTGACTAATCTAGTTCTACTATGAGAGAAAAAAAAATCAATTTCTACCATAAGAGTAGAAATTAGGTTTTGCTATGAGAGCATAAATCAAATTATGCTATAAAAGCATAATAGATATCCGATTTCTGATACTAGAACAAAAATATGATTTTTGCTATTAAGAATAAAAATTTGAATTCTGATGTTAGAACAAAAAAGCTACGACTAAAGAAGACTTGCACTAATCATAGAAAGCTAGGTCAACAAATCATTCAAACTCTAATTCTTTAACTAATCACAGAAATCAATCAAACCCCAAATTTGCTATTAATTGTAGACCTAGCCAAATTCTAGTTGCAAATCAAAATATATGACTAAGTTTGAAGTCTAATTTATGACTAAGTTAGGTCGTAAAAATGAAAATTTTAGTTAATTAAGCATTGTTTTAGAAATCAAATCAAATATTGGTCCTCAATTTCTATGTCTAGAATGGAATAAAAGTCCATAGAATTATGCTAACATAAGCATCTCATAGCATAATCATCAAATTAATGCACAAATTCTATACAAATATCTAATACCTCACACAACTCCACTCCTAAAATCAAGGAAACAAGAAGGGGTTAAGAACAAAAGGGACTTCAAGATGAAGTAGGATTCAATCTTGGCCATTGATCAAGCATAAGATTGGTCTCAAAATGGGATTCGATTGTTGCAACCTCACTTTTGATCCAATAAGAATTCTGAAGGACAATCAAATTGACTTAAGTTCTAACCAAAGAAGGAAAGTAAAAACCATTTTATAAATAGCCAGAGGCACCACATGTTGAAGGATCTTTTGGCTACACCTTTGCATTAACCCTATAACTTGGATGTCCTTACACTCAAGTTCTCTCTGTATGGATTTCAAGAAGGAAGTAAACATCTTCACTAGTCAGGAGTCAATGGCACCAGCAAAATATAATCCATGGTATATAGTAAGTTTCTTCTAGTTCTTTTGATGTTTTCTACAAAAGCCAAGATCAAATACATGTTGATTTGTATTCTTAAAACTTGTCAAATAAAAAAAATATGAAGTTATGTTTCTTTTGCTCTGGTAGTTTTAATCTAGTTCACTTTATCGCTTAAGTAGTTTTAATCAGAGGTTCCTCTCCTTTTAGTTTGAGAAGAAAGCGTAATTAACAATCTCAGTTATGAGATTGGAAAGTTAGTCCACCCTTAAAACAATAAAATGTTTGATAGAATTGAATAGGTGTTTGAACACAAGTGTTAGCAACAAAATTTAGTGTTACACTCTCTCCACTATAGAAGTAGAGTATGTAGTAGATACAGAAGCATGCAAAGAGATAATATGGCTATAGTCTTTTTTGAAAGAATTGAGTAAGTAAAAGAAGAGATTACAAATTATATAGTGAAATTCATCTTGCAAAGAATTCATTTTTTCATGTAAAAACAAAACAAATTGATATTAGATATCACTTTATACGTTAACTTATAGAGGATGGAGTAATTACCTTGGAGAAGATTCACACCAGCATTAATCTAAGTGGTAGATTGTTGATGATAGAGCTTGATTAGTAGTTGCGAGTGTTGTTGATGTGGCCTTGACATACATGCACCCCCGCATGCGTAGGTTAAGATGCACATTGAGCTTGCTAGGGGTGTAGAGGCAATTTGCCCGTACCAAGGTGAAGCCCCTAGCCTTTTGGGGGGGGGTATTTTTGAGATTTTACTTCCATAGTTGCTGGTATAAAGTGGTTAAAATCCTAGATTTGAGTTAGAGTTATTGGAGAGAACAAGAGGTGACTTGTGTAGAGCAATTTCTCATCTTTCTTTTGAACAAAGTGGAATTGGTGTGAGTCCATGGATGTAGGCAATCATGTCAAATCATGTAAATCATTGTCTTCTGTGTGATTGTGTCTTCTTCCTTTTCTTCTTCTGTTTTTGGCATTTTTTATTAACATACTGATTTTCATTCAATCCTAAACATTTCTTGCTTAATCAACTTGTTTCAACATTTCACTTCATCTGGGACCAAATCTTTCATCATGTATTTCAACTGGTGAAGCCATTGGTATTCATTGTACATGGTTAAGTCATTTCAATTGACTTTCTTTCATCTTATAACCTATTGATGCAATCCCTAAGGGTGCATTTGGATTCACAAAATTGGAATTGGCCCTAGAATTCCAATTCTATAGAATTGAAATCCGTAGAATTGAATTTCACAGATTTAGAATTCTACTATTTGGATGCATAAATGTATGAATGGAATTGGAATTCAAAAATCTCATTTCCACTATTTGGATACACAAATATTCAGAAATGACAAATCAGCTCCATTTTGTTCGCTCTCTGCCCAGTAGGTGGCATTGAGATTCTATGGCAATATGACTGGCTCATCACCAAGAACTCCCAACTCTTATGAGTTGGGCTCCAAAGCTTTGCAGTCACCATGCTCAGGCTTTTATATGACCTTCAATTCCCTGATAATCACTACGAAAATGTTATGTTAACTCACGATTTTAATGTAGTTATAAAGATCACTAGGGGAGATAAACTAGTTATATTTTTTAACTCTTTCCATAAATTAATATGAGCTAGATTTTCTATTCATGAGTATTTTTGTTAATTAATAAAATAACAAAGGGCATTTTTAGTACTTTTATGTTAAAAGAACTATTCACAGTTGCTTGAAGGAGGTGGACATTTTAGTTATTTTAATAAACTTAAAGCATGGTTGAAATGAGTTAGATTTTTAAGGGCATTTTGGTTCATTATTATAATAACAAATGACATTTTGGGTACTTAGTGTTAAAGAAAACGCCTTGTAGTTGCTTGAAGGAGGAGAACATTTTAGTCATTTGAATAAACCTGAAACATAATATGAGCTAGATTTTCCATTCAATGGTATTTTCTTCAATTAATAAGGTAACAAAAGGCATTTTGGGTACTTTGTGTGCTAAACAAATCCTCATAGTTACATAAGGGAGGAAGGCATTTGAATAAACCTAAAGCATAGCTAACATGAGCTAGATTTTCTATTTAGGGGTATTTTGGTTAGTTAATAAAATAATAGAAAGCATTTTGGATATTTTGTATACTAAAAACACGCATCACAATTGTTTGATGGAGGAGGGCATTCTAGTCATTTGAATAGACTTAAATCATCGGTGAAGGTATTTTGGTCACATGCAATTTTATAAGAAGGAATTGAAAATAACAACCTTGGGGTAGTTATTTCAATTCCACTGATTTGGGGCTCCAATTATTCATTCTAATTCCTTAGGGATTTGACCTAAATCCATTTTCATGATTTAAAATCGATCCCAAACAACGGAAATGGATTTGAGTACCCTAATTCCATTTCCACTCTTCCAATCCGAACGCACCACAAGGTGCATTTGGATATAGGGAATTGAAAGAATGGAAATGGAATTGGGGAACCAAAATCCATTTCCATTGTATGGGATCAATTTTGAATTACAAAAATAGATTAAGGTCAATTCCCCACAGAATTAGAATATGGAATTGAAACCCCAAATCAACATAATTGAAATAACAACCTATATGATGTTAGTCCCAATTCCTTTTTATGAAACGACATGTGACAGAATACCCTCACCAATGCTTCAGGTCTAATCAAATGATTAAAATGTCATCCTCCCTCAAGCAACTGTGAAGAGTTTTTTGATACACTAAATATCTAAAATGTCCTTTGTTATTTTATTAATTGACCAAAATACCCATGAATGGAAATTCTAGCTCCTCTAAGTTTGCTTCAAATCTACTCAATGACTAAAATGCCATCCTTGCTTAAGAAACTGTGAAGAGTATTTTTAGCACATAAAGTACCTAAAATGCCCGAATGGAAAATCTAGTTCATGTTAGCTATGGTTCAAGTAGGGCTGTCAATGAGCCGAGTTCGCTTGGCTCAACTAGTCATGAGCCAAGCCTGAGCCTCTAATTAAGCTTGTTTAGCTAAGGATCCTGAGTTGAACTGCTCGCTAAAATCTCCCATTTAACATCTCTTTTATAAAGGTATTAAATGGCAGTTATGACATATACAATACATTTATCCCTATTTATGTTAGTGCTAGGAAGAAAATGTTTTATGATAACAAAGTGTATGATATATTAGATGCTAACACATGTTGTGTTTGGGGTTCAAAAAAGTGTTCAGGTGTAAAAAAATGAAGACATCAAGTTCAAAAACACATCATATGTCAATCAATGGGACGCCTACAAAGGTCTTTGTCAATACAGACAATCATTCTCTTGTTTGCTATTATATACCACTCAAGATATATTACTTCAAACAACAATTAATATTTATAGTTTGAATGATGCATGAACTATTTTGTTGTTATACCTTCTTACTTCCTTCCCCCCCCCCCAAAAAAAGAAACAAAAAAAACAAAACAAATATTAACACCAATTACATTAAATGCTTTTGTTTTTATTTTTAAACATTTTTCAAATCATGTGTAACTTGTGAAATCATGTGACGGTGATCCAAGCCAAGTCTGAGCCCGAGCGAAGCTCAATCCTCAGGTTCGTAACAAACTTGAGTTGAGCCTGAACTTAATCATTATGTGACGAGCCTGAGTTGAGCTAGACAAAGCTTGGCTCAGCTCGGCTCGTTGACACCCCTAGCTTTAGGTCTATTCAAATGACTAGTATACCATCCTCCCTCGAGCAACTGTGAGGAGTTTTTTAATATATAGTACCCAAAATGCCCTTTGTTATTTATTAATTGACAAAAATATCCCCAAGTAGAAAATCTAACCCATGTTAGCTATGTTTCAAGAGTATTCAAATGACTAAAATGCCCTTCTCTTAAAAGCAACTGTGGGGTCTTTTTATTTATTTTTATTTAACACATATTACCCAAAACTCCCCATGTTATTTTATAGGAGAATGTTTGTCTATGTTGACGCAGGCCTATGTAAGCATTCCATTGATTGACACGTGATGTATTTTTCAAATTTGGTCTCTTTCTTTACACTTCAACACTCTTTTGAACCCCAAACACAATATGTGTCAACTTATCATTCACCATAAATGCTACAGACACTGTCATCACAGAACATTTTCTTCCTATTTTATATGTTATTTTATAAATTGATCAAAATGTCTTTGAGTGAAAAATCTAGCTCTATATATATATATATATACATATATACATATGTACATATATACACATATATATACATATATATATATATAACTCTAGGACCAATTCCAATTCTTTGAATCCGAACATACCCTAAAATTATAAAAATGGATTTAAATGAGGTAAAATAAAATAAAAAAAGATGTTTTGTTGAAGATTTGGTGCCCAAGATACCAGTCATATGGAATAAAATGGGTGGATGATGTAGTTTTTGAATCTGGAATATGCTTTTTATTCCATATGACAACCTTAGTGTCCTGGACACCATCCTTCCCCAAAAACAAACCATCATGTGTCATCGTATGATGTGGAGATATGCGTAACATACACTTTAGGGTTTAGCAGCTCCTCAAATGTCACACCATTTTAACACGATATCCTCTGCAATGCCCCCTTGTGATGTCCTATAAGGCAGACTGCGATGCCCCCTTGTGATGTCCTATAAGGCAGACACAAGGGGTGGATCTCATTTACTTTTGGGATGTCCCGTCACCCCAATTTTATAGGGGTGATATCATCTGCGCCACCCCCCTATGAGACACTAAGGGGGGAATCAATTCACTCTTTTGGAGGTTTTTGATTTTTCCCCCTGAGTGTCCCATTAGGGGGAGGGTGTCACAGATGATTTCACGCAATTTATCTTCTCACGCCAACAGAATGTTGTGACACGTGAAGTTTTTCTGATGTGAGCAAACTGAGGTGAGAAAACCCTCACATGTCACACCATCACTAATTGCAAATGAGAAATTTAGGAGTCTGGGTTGACAAAGGCTTATGTAAGACGTGCCATTGATTGACGCATGACATGTCAAAGTTTGTAGAGGTCTATCAAAATTGTCATAAATTGGAATGGGCTGGTACACAGCCCAATCAATTCAACCCATAAAATAGGCAGATTCTACCAGCTTTACCAGGTTAACTCCACGCTGGATCCACTAAAAATTAGGTGAGAACGAATCTTGTGAGAACTGTGAAAACGGCATCAGGGTATGGAC
>JAOXJP010207320.1:0-25882 GCA_025762735.1 Platanus orientalis
TTAAAATTTTTCTGGATTTTTTTGATTTTTTTTTTTTTAGGGCGATCCGGCTGCTAGCCGATCCGCAGTGGATCGGCTGATCCTTGACTGGATCGCCCGATCCATGATTGGATCGGATCGGGATCGCCCGGGTACGATCCCGATCCCGATCCCGAGTTTTTGATCTATGATTGTCTTCGACTCAAGCATGCTAATAAGATGCCAATAGTGGTAACGGAAAGTATTCAAAATTCCATGGATAAAAAAACCGAAAAGAGCGTCGATGCAGTTAAGGAAGAGCCCAAGATAGGTGAAAACCCAGAGCTATCTAATGAAAAAGACAAACCTACAACTAGTGTGGAGAGTGAGGATCTTGATGCAGAAAATGTTGACCAAATTTGTGCTTATGTTTTGAGTGAGACAGATGAGGCTGTGGTGGTTGCTAACACATGTACCATTGTTGCCCCAGTTTGTGACTAGCCAGCTATTGGAAAGCAAGTTTCAAATTAGGATGAGATCCAGCCTAGTCTGATAACTACACGAGTCCATTAGCCTGAGCAGAAGACAGATGAGGTGTACTATGAAGTCTTTCCACTACTCAATCCTTATAAGATGAAAAACCAATGGTTATACAATTCAAGCTTCCCATGGTTACTGATTCTTCTTCACTATAAAACTCGATGATGAGTTCTTTCAAACAAGGGGAGTTTGAGGTGGACATCCAAGTTAAAGTGGGGCCCACGTCACATGTGGGTGGGACCCATATATGTGATCCTTGAGGCCGCCAAGTGGGGGATGTATAGAGCATCTCGGAGCTGATTTAATTAATATTTTATTAGGATTTAATGTTAGTTTTAAGTCAAAATTGTAATCCCCTTTGTTCTCCTTAGGGCATATTCTGGAGGGTCAAAATTCATCCATTTAGATTGATTTTGGTGTCATTTGAAAGGTTATTCAGTTACCTTTCCAATGAAACCAAGATTTTGAGAATCCAAGGTGATTTGGGAGAGTTATGGCCAGAATACTGGCCGGGTGTCACTTATTATGGGATTTTGTTATTTTAGGAAGTTTAGTAAGAGTGGATTTGGAAAGATTGACATGTAAAATCTATATATATGCTTGTAACCCAAAAGTTTAGAAATGAAATTGATGAATAAAAAATCTTCTTGCTTTCTAGCTCTTGGCTAGTGTGTTCTTTATTTGTGAAGTCTAAAAGCCAGGAGTGGTTTTCCCCAAAGGTGGATTCCTTAGGTATATTTAAGCTTGGTGGAGGCTAAAATCCCCTGTTTTGGGTTTGGAAAAGCTTCAAATGAAGTCTTTATCTTTTCTTTTTCTCTTTTATTGCTTTCCCACTACTTTACTTGGCTTTTATTTGAGATTCTTGGTGGCCATTCTATATCAACTGTGATATCATCTCTATTGTCCTGCATCAAACCTCCACCGAGCAGTATGTATAAAGTAAATTTCGATGGCTCATCCTTAGGCAATCCAGAACTAGTGAGGTTTGGGTATATAACTCAAAATTGTCATGAGTGGGGCGTATGTAATTCAACCAAGGCAGAAGCAATGGCACATTTTATGGGATTAAGAGAATCAATGGCAGTGGGTTTATCTGGGGATTATCATGGAGGGAGACTCTTCCACAATTGTTAGTTAGGGGCAGCAGAGGAGTTGGGATCCTTCAAAGCTAGCTCATATTTTAGAAATTCAAGATCTATCACATGAGATGAAAAACTCATTCTCTCATGTTCCCAGGGAACAAAATATTTATGCGGATGTTTTGCTAAATGGAGAGTCAGCAAAAGTTTTGTATTCAATGGATATGAAATTCCCCCAACCTCTATCCTTCATTTTTTTTAACTCTTAGCTGTTTTTGGCATCTTGTAGTACTTTCCTTTTTATTTAAGGAATTTTGTATTATTCATAAATAAATAAAAATGGTTGACGAATGAATGAAGATTCCAAGGCCAACAGCTGTTATCTAATAGGACTCCAGAATTTTGAAGGTGTAACACTTTCAACCCTAGGTTCAACTAGTGTGACTCTAACTGATTATCTTTTCCTTCCTTTACTGTTCTCTTTCTTGTTTTCTTTATTTTAATGTAGATTTCCTTATTAGAAACCTTACAATCCACCTCTAATTCTTTCAAACCTTTAATTCCCAGCCCAATCTCATAAAACCCTTGTCCTTAAAGACCCTACCTTATGAAGAAGAGATAGCATAATTGAAGAGATAACATAATTATTTTCCATTTGGTCCTTCATCAATTTGGTATCAACGCATCAGATTATTCCCACTTGGTTGTTCGTTAGTTTGGGAACCCAATCAAGAATCAGAAAATTGCAAAAGAATTGGTTGGCAAGATAAATTGATGCAATTAGACACCAGAACAGTTGCAGTCAGACTCACCCTCAATTCTTAGAGTTGAGAAATACTAGGGATGCAAGTATCCAATTATTATCCGAATTCGGTTCAAATTTGTTTTCTGTTTAAAGCAAATATGAACATATATGTATCCAATTTCATTAAATATCCGTCCGTTTAATAATTACCCAATTATAAATGAACCAAATATGGTTATATATAAATCCATTCCATTTTCAATTAAAAAAAAATTGTCGGTGATTTTCTGTTTACCTCAAGGGAAATTTTTATTTACAGGGATAGATCATACAAGCTCCTACTCGTTCAAAACATAGGCCTTGAAGCAGTCAGGCAAGGTCCTTCTTCACTGATCTATCTATCTATCTATATATATATATATATTTGGTTTCAAAGTCGATTGGTAGAAAAAAAATTACCTTGCTAGCTTAATCTATGCTTTTCAACACAAGCATGTATCTACCAACATGTGTATTACCTAGCTGATGTTCAGAGACAAAGATATGAACAAGTTGCTCATATTAGTGGTTTGATTTGATTAGACACCACTTACCCTTGGTGAATATCACATAACTAAATAAAGGCTAAAGCATTGGCTTCCATATATTTATCTAGTGGAGGCCTTGGTCAGCTAATGATGTTGCAAATAATTTTGTCATTAGTGGGGTATCTAGGGATCAATTGTATGAGGGTCCTATATTTACCTATATAGGTCTTCATGTAGTGCTTGTCTCGACTTCTTTTTCTCCCAAATTAGAGAAAATCAACTTCAAGCTATTCTATTTTCTTTGAAAATGGTAAAGTTCTCTAGTTATCTACTTACATCCTGCAGATTGTTTTGTTGACAGATGGTATGGACACATGGGCATATTGGCTCATGGTAAAGTTCTCAAGACACTGTGAATTATGTCTTCTTAGGTTACACCTCCATGATGGTCTACATGTCCAAGTCAGCTGAGATCCTCTACCATTTAATCAACCTACCAACAACAGTCTCAGGTATCCTCTTCACAACACTCTTACCATTCTCATCTCCATTGGTGGGACCCATAACACAGTCCAAGTCAACCAATGGCCAAGTCAGCAGAGATCCTCTACCATTTGATCAACCTACCAACAACAGTCTCAGATATCCTCTTCACAACACTCTTTACCATTCTCGTCTCCATTCGTGGGACCCATAACACGGCCCAAGTCAACCAATGGTTGACTACCTCCATGTTAGATTTGTATATGTTGCTACTATACTTGTTCTTTTTTTGCATTATTGAATTCTCTTCCTTAACAGATTCTGTTTTGCCCTTCATCTTAGGAATTGTCATTAGGTTAATCTAACAATAGCATATAATGATGGATAGAGAAAAGGATGTGCAGGTTTATTAGTAGCAATTGAGGTGCAGTCTGTTTTATTTGGAGGGTGGTTGGAATTAGAAGTTACAGGCAACTGGACGAAAGTTCCATCAACAATTCCTATGATTATCTTTTTTCTATTCTATCACAATTTAGCACCTGGTACTGCCGAAAGTTGCCAAAATTTTATAGGTTCATTGTTGAGTAGGAGTGATGGTCACATGGTTTATGACAGGCTTTGTTCTTGCAGTTATTTGTGCATACCTGGATGGTGATCTCAAACGCATAAGGGAATCAAATGCACTCGGGTAGCCTTATGCCATTGCTCACTATGCTTCTTTGGGATGCAATCATACTAAGTCTTTCAAATGAAGCAGGACATGTTGTTGATCCTATAGACTGGCTCATGAGGTAGTTAGATCTCCCTTAAATTTGGTTGTCCTCTTAATGAAGTAATGTGCTTGTTGATTTAGTTGTACCACAATTTTGGAAGAATTTATATTGGATTTACTAAAAACTAGTTGTCAACCTTAATTTGGTTATCCTCTTATTGAAGAAATATGCTTGTTGACTTAGTTGTACCACAAATTTGGAAGAATTTATGCTGGATTTACTTAAAACTAGATGTTAACCAGATATTCAGATAGTTGTTTGTCAGATATTCAAAATTTTAATATCTGGATATTTGCAAATGGACATCCAATTTATATATCCAATATATGACTATAACGTTCGAATATATCTGAATTCATATCCGATATTCGATAAACTTAATGGATACTAATATAATCATACTTTTCAAATATCCATTGGATATATAATTGAATTCAGATATAGTTGAAAATTTAATAATCAAATTCGGATATACTAATATCCATTTTGTATTCAGTTCATTTGCATCCCTGTAACACCAACAGAAAATTTAAGACAAAAATACAATATAGAAGTGCCTACACAGACAAACTAAAGCAATGTGGTCTTGTTAAGATTTTAAAGATAAAGTTTTTTTTTTTCCAAGTACTGTATATCCAATTAGGTTTGAGAATGATAGCACCTCAGAGATTCAGAATAAAAGTTAATCCTACAGTTGTTGAACTCATCCTTCAGAACCACACAAGTATACAAAGGTAAAATTCACAGGTAAAGTATATGGTGTGAGTGTGTTTAACCAAACCAAACCTAGGTAAGTTTAGAAGACACCACCCATGGACTTAGAGAGATAAACTCACTAAAAAATGGTCTAATTTGTGCTAAATTTGTAAAATGAATATAAAGGACCATAATGAGGGATACCAATATTGGTTACATAAGTCCTAGAGGTTCTAGAATGATCCGGGCACCCCCAAGATCAAGCCTAAGGTGTTAAGCACCCATAGAAGCCATTTTGAACCTATAGGATCGATCCTAGGACCAGAATGAAAATGTTCAAAAACCATCAATTTTACATTCTAGGATTGATACCAAAAAAACCATAATTGATCCTAAGCTCTAGATTTTACAATTTTTGACTTGAATCTTGCATGAAAACTTTCCAACTTTGGGGGATTCGGTGACCGTTGCATATCAAACCTTTTAAAGTTTATTAAACTCTATATAAGGAGCTCTATCCCTCGAAATGAAAGACTTGAAACCCTACAAGCTGCTATGCTCATTTTTGATGAAACGTGTTCAAGAAATGAGGGATTTTTGTGATTGTGCTTTAAAAGAGAGGATTTTCTCATCTTTGGTGGTTGATTGAGTTTACCCACGAACTCTTGAGCTAAATTAGCATACAAATCAAAGGAAGTTCATGCATTAGGGCATCAAACCCTTAACCCTCCAAAAGCTCCATGATTTAGAGCCCTCAAATGAGGTAAAGCTGAACTTAGCTTTATTTATATCTTTTATATTGTCAAGCTAAGTAGTCCAATCTTATTGCTTAGAGTATTATTTGACTGTGGTAATCATGGGAATATTAGCCTACTAAGGGGCTACCACTCTCACATTGAAATTCCTCTCTTATATTGATATTAGAGGAAAAATCTCTGAGACCTTCAGCTAAAATTGCGAGAAGATATTGGTTGACTGTAATCACTATAGTAAAATCTACCTATTAAGAAGTATTTACACATTCCTTATTTAATATTGTTTAGAGGAATTTGTATTGTGCTACAAATAGAAAATTAGCCTATTGAGAGACATATTTATGGGAATTAAGTTCCCCATCATATAAATCATTATTTATTTAATTGGGTCTTTGACGGAACAACTGAAGACAAAGATACCTTCGCCGGAACCACTAGAGGTTTGCTTAAACTCACCGAAGCCACTGAGTGTATTGATAGTAACCGGAGTTCACTGAATTGAGATTTGTTGTTAGGTTGATTAATTTTCCTGTAATAGTGTGTGAATTATTAATAATTAAATGGTACTTGTAGGTTGAGCTCAAATCGTATGAGCTCTGGATAGATGATGAGGAGGGAGCTAGGGTTTTCTCTATTACAAAGAAAGCAAAAGGAAAACCCACAATATTTCCTTCGATACAGCCCTGTTCCTGAAGATAATAGCATTCCTAGAGAAGGCAAAAAAAGCTAGGGATGATGTGAATCTTGGTGATACCCTACGGACGGAGAAATCTATGATTATTATGAAAAGGGGATCAAATAGCTAGGGGTAGTTCATTCGTATTTCAGAATGGAAGAAAGACTGGCGGAATGAGGCTATTGTTGTGCCAGCTAATCTGGAGTTTCTGGGCTGGTCTAACATGGCTCTGGTTCTCCGACAAATGTTAGAGGCAAGAAGAAGGTAAATGGACCTCCAAAGGATCACATAAGTAACATAGCAAGCCAAGTACTACCCAATGGTGTCTAGACATGGTTCGTGATAAGGTGAAGACTACGGACTTGCATTGGGTGACTGTCCTGCAAATTGATGTCTGGGGCATCACGCTTGATTGGGGAAAGATAAGTTCGGAAGTTTCCTTGGCTTTGCATGGGAGAAGATCGTTGTATGTGCAACTTTTTCCCCTTGGTATTCCAATCAATAAAGCTATATGTGTTCCTAGGTCCCAAGGGGAAATGCTCCAACTATTAGATCTCAAAATGATATCCATGGAGGCTGGGGTTAGCACAATCACAAGAGTTTCGGAGGAAACTTACAAGGTGCCTCATGCTATTCTTCAAGGGGAAGCTTGGTTACGGGTGTGGGGCATCCCTCCATAGAAGTAGAATCCGACTCTGGTAGAATGATTAGAGAAAAATGTGAAGGTTTTCGTGAGGTCGATTGGAGTAAGCCTTACCCACCCTTTTGCATCAAGATCGGTTCTAGTGCAATGAGTCCAATCCCCTGATCTCTTCAAATTACATGGGAAGGCGAAAAGTTCGAGATGCTGGTGGATATCGATTATCACCGTGTCGTTTCCTCCCCCTTTAGGTCGGCGTGGTTCTCCGATGGGAAAGAGAAGGAGGAAGCGATTCCTAGGCAGCCTGAGGTGGAAGACGACGGGGGTAATTACCACCCTACCCCTAAGGGACCCATTAATTACATTATTCCACAATCTGAGCGATGGTTTTAAAACTCAAAATTTGAGAAAGGGGGCCCTTCTAATCTAGCGGAATATGGGCCTAGTGATTGTAATGGGCCTGCTAGCATACAGACTAGGCTATTAAATAGGGGAAGTAATGGGCCCAAGTTGAGTGGTGTTTGGGTTCCTGAGATAGAAGTGACTTTGAACCAAGAACCAAAAACTCTAAACCAACTGTGGGTGGACCATCCCAACCGCATTGAATCAGAGGGTAACAACTTTGTAAATAACGTTACAACATCGAAGTCGAATTTTATCTCAGATTCGAAACAACCAAAGGGAAGAAGCAACGAAGACGACGCTGAGGAGGAAGCTCATGCTGATGCCCTAGGTTGCAGGCAGGAGGTAGATATTCTATTTGAGAATGCTTGGACCCCTAGTATGAAGGGAAAAAAGGGGGGATTAATCTAATTCTGTCGTGATAGGCAAGATGGATGAAGACGGTGGGGAACAGGCCGGTGTGAAATCTAAGATGATGGAAGGGTCTAACCCCCTTCTCCAACTGGATATGATAATCGAGAATGGCAATCTCCATGGTGGAAGCAATTCGCCGGGCTTGCCGTTAAAAGATATTCCTGGTAAGATTGGGGCTCTAGAAAGGGTAAACTCTACGACGATGGTTAGGTCACCTCTCCCGCTTAAGCAAGAGGTGTTGATTGTGAACGAACAACATTAGAGTTGGAGTTGTTCGTTGCTCATGCCTAAAAGAGACTACGGTGGTGGTAGCCTGGAAAAAGATGAGGCAGATGAAGAGGGGGGCGACTGGTATGGGGATGATGAAATGTCCCTTGTTTCTGAAGGAGCTATGTTCACAACTCCTCTGGGTGGAATGGTCCTAATGGAAACTGCATCTCGATCCAAGGGAGGTACAACTATGTATTACCTCTCTGATTCAGAGGAATATTTATCACATGAGGACAACGAGAGAGTGGATGGTCAGTCCGAAAATTGATCTACATCTTCCAACTCCTATTAGTAGAACTGGTAATTTGAACTCTATCCTTCCTGTTGTTGCTTCTGCTTTTTCGGGTCCTAAAATTGCAGGTCCTTATTCGGAGTGTTGGTCTATATCTCCTATAATGGAATGCCACATTAAACGGGTGATAGGTGGGGAAGGGCTGAAAGTGGTGCAGCAGATGTTGGTGTTGGCAGTGGGGAGGACACTGATATGAATGGGCCAAAGGGATTTTGCAGATGATGATGATGAGGATGATATAGACAGGTTTATTGACAAGATGGGATTCACTGTTAGTGATAGTGATGGAAATGAAGTGAAACTATCGAAATTCCTCAAATTAGCGGGGCTCAAGGGAAAATGAGAAGAAAGTGGACAAAGGAATTAGGGAGCTAAAAAAGTTATAGTGGGATATGTAGGATGGTGCTAAGGGTGAAACGGAATCCAAATAATAAAAAAAATGGGAGAGGGGGATTAAACATGGTAAACTCATGAAGATTATGTCATGGAATGTTCGAGGGTTGGGTGGTGTTGAGAAAATGAGGAAGGTAACAGCTGGTATCTTGAATTTCAGCCCTGACATCATTGTAATCTAAGAGACAAAAAAAGAAGAGTTCTCTCCTAGATTGGCTTGTTGGACTCTCAAATCGGATTGGATCGGATCTTTCGAAGTAGTGTTTTCTCCCAACGATGGGTATGGCAAGAAGTATCATGTGTGCTTGGAATCTAGTGAATATTAGGCGCATTGAGGAGATTATGGACAGTTTCTCGATTTCTATTGTTATCAAAGACCTCCAAAATGGGTGTGAGTGGATGTTTACGGAGGTGTATGGGCTTGCCTCTCCAAAAAATAGGGAGGCATTCTGGGAAGAGCTCAAGGGTTTAAGGCATAGATGGGATGGTTCCTAGGTGATCGAAGGAGATTTCAACGTGGTTAGGTTTATCAATGGGAAAAACACTGGAGGCAGGATTACTAGGAGCATGCGTGATTTTAAGGACTTTGTGAGAGAGACTCATCTCAAACATATTCCTCTATGTAATGCTAAATACACTTGGACAAATGATAAGAAGAATGTAGTTCTTAGCAGGCTAGATAGAGTTCTACTGACGAGGGATTAGGAGGAACTCTACCCTCAATTTTTTCAAGAAGTCCTGCCGCATCTGACATTGGATCATTGACCAGTGGTTTTGAATACTATGGTGAGAAGCTTCGGCCCAAAACCATTTAGATTTGAAAATATGTGGACTACCCACCCCTCTTTCAAAGGGGAGGTGCATGCTTGGTGGAATGAATGTCATGTTGGTGGTTCGGGGGGGGGATTTCGGTTCCTGAAGAAGCTTATGTTTGTAAAAGAGAAGCTGAGGACTTGGAATAAGAATACGTTTGGCATCCTAAAGGATAAAAAAGAGTTGTTGTGTCAGGAGCTGCAAAGCATTGATAGCTTGGTTAAAGATGAAAGGATAATTTGGATGATCTCAGGTCTAGAAGGAGAGATGTTATGGCTGAGATGGAGAGGGTTCTCAAAGCAGAAGAAACGTTTTGGCACCAAAAAGCGAAGTGTAAATGGTTGAGTGAAAGAGATGGAAACACAAAAAAAATTTCATCAAGTGGCTAATGGAAAGAAGCGAAGAAGCTTGATTATGAACCTGACAGTTAATGGTGAAGAGGTTGTGTAGTATGAAGAGATTGCTAATGCGGCCATTTCTTTTTATGAAAATCTCTATATAAGGAGGGTATAAAGCGGGCCAACATTGTGAATCTCTTTGATAATCGGCTTCCTAATGATAAGGTTCATGACGTAGAAAGGCCGTTTACGGAAGAGGAAGGGAAGGATGCTATTTTTGGGATAGATGGGTCTAAAGCCCCTAGCCCAGATGGGTTCTCTATGTTGTTTTATCAAGAACGCTAGGAGATTATTAAAGCGGATCTCATGTTAGTGTTTGATGAGTTTTTCCATAGAGGAGAAATGTGCAAGCCCATGAGATCAACCTTCATTGTTCTTGTGCCAATGAAAGAAGATGCTAGAGACATGGGAGACTATAGACCTATTAGCTTGGTTGGCAGCCTACATAAGGTTATTTCTAAGGTGTTGGCTCTTCGGCTAAGAGGGATTATGGGTTGGGTGGTTTTCTCTACACAGAGTGCCTTTATTCAAGAGAGACAAATCCTCGATAACATCCTTATTGCAAATGAATGTGTTGATATCCGAAGGAAAGGTCGAGGGAAATGGGTGGTTTGCAAATTAGACATGGAAAAAGGCTATGATCAGGTGGATTGGGACTTCCTCTTTTGGGTTTTAAAAAAGAAAGGATTTGGGAACAAATGGATCTCTAGGATGGCAGGTTGTATGATGGACCCTTTCTTCTCTATCTTGGTGAACGGTACCTCTAAAGATTTCTTTAAATCTTCTAGGGGGTTACGCCAAGGCGACCCTCTATCTCCTTTCCTCTTTACCTTAGTGGCAGATGGGTTGAGTGTCATCCTAAGAAGAGCAGAGCATGAGTAGTTGATTGATGGCTTTGAGGTGGGGGACGAGAGGCTAATGGTGACTCACCTCCAGTTTGCTAATGATACTATTCTGTTTCTAAGAGTGGAGTCTAAAAATATTCTGAGGATAGGTTTGTGCCAAAAGATCTTCCAAGCCATATCTAGTTTAAAGGTGAATATGTTAAAAACATGTATGGTGGGGATTCATGTGGAGGAGGAAGAGCTTGCCTCCATGGCAAGGATTATGGGATGTCAAACAGGGAGGTGGCCCCAACAATATTTAGGTATGCCTCTCGAAGAAAATCCCAAATCTATCTCTTTTTGGGACCCAATGGTTGAGGTCTCAAAGAAGCTGACAGCCTGGAAGCGCCCTTATATATCCCTTGCGGGGAGAATTATGCTAGTTAAAGCAGCCTTGTCCAACATTCCGGTGTATTATATGTCTATGTTCAAGATGTTGTAGACATAAATGTACTGTAAGGATATTTTTGTCATATACCTTATTTTATATAAATAAAACCCTACCGTATGGGAGAGACCATATGCTCTCGCCCTACGCTTCTCATTCTTATTCTTCTTATTCTTCCTCCTTTTCTACTTCTACTTGGTATCAGAGCCAAGTTTATTGATCTATGTATCTACACAAAGAACCAGAGGGAAGAAAAGTGTTGACGTCAGCAAGGTCATACATGTGTCAAGCCTAGGCAACTACATGGTTTGGTAGATCGTGAGTTCCTCTATCTATTGAACATTTTTTTTTTTTGTAATTTTTGGAGTACCAAAACCAGTTTTTTCGAAGGGATCTATGTAAGGTTTGAAAAAACGCAGATCTTTAAAATCTACAAGATCCAATCAACCTAGAAGTTTTTTGGAAGGCTTCTTCGACATGGATGGGTCATCTTTTTTATGGGGAATCAGTGGGTTTTGGTCCCACTCGATTTGGTTGAGTATTACACTTGTAGTGATGATTTTTTGGGTTCCCTCATTAATGCCTAGGTTGTTTTTTTGCCTATTTTTTGTTCAAAATATTATGGAAAATTGTGTGGAGTCTTCTGAATAATGGTGTTATCTTTGGACATTCATTGTTGGTCCAAAGAAAGAGTTTAGTATGATTTTTGCTTGGTATTCCCTTTTTCATGAGTTGTAAGTTGATTGGATCTACCACCGGGATGTGTCTGGTGAGTCGTTCTTGGTGTCTCTATTGTGGGCTATGAGCAATAGCTATTTTCCGTGTGTAGGACTGTTTTTTGTGTGCACATAGACCGGTGAGGATCTTGTTGTAGTGTTGCAGTAGCTGGTGCAGATTTGCTTCGGGTTGTAATATTCTGTGGTTGAGGATTCAAATATGTCAGAAACTAGTAATGTTACATCAACCCCTTCCGAAGGTGTTGAAATGGTGAATGAAAATCCTAATGCACTCATCACGACAGTTCGATTTGATAGAAGTAATTTCCTCCCTTAGTTCCATTCAACCCAGATCTATATTACCTATAAAGGGAAACTTGGATACTTATAGGTGCGACAAAGGCTCCAAATCCGAAATCAGCTACATTTCCTAAGTGGGAGGCTAAAAATGCCATAGTTATGTCATGGTTGCTTCATTCTATGAAACTTGAAATTTTTAACACATGTATTTGCCAACTACTAAAGCTATTTGGGACTCTATGATCCATATTTATTCTAAGAAAAAGAATAAGGCCAAGATGTATGATCTGCATCAGAAGGTGTCCCATTTTCGCCAGGGTGATAAGTCTCGTTCATCCTACTATTCCACGCTTAAAGGGATATGACAAGAGATTGATTATTACAAGACTTATCATCCCAAGTGCTCTGAAGATGTTGTTGAATATCACAAAGAGGTTGAGGAAAACAGAGTGTTTGATTTCTTGGTAGAGCTAAACTCTGAATATGATGGTATCCGCATACAGATTCTCAAAAATGATCCATTTCCATCTCTCAGTGAGGTTCATGCATATGTACCAGAAGAGGACCGTCGGCATGCCATGTTGAGTCCTCCACCACCCTCTTCCATAGAAAAATTAGTTTTTATCTCCTCCACTCAGCGTGGTGGTCGTGGTAAGGGAAGTTTCTTAGATGGCCAGGGTAGTTTCTCAGGAGATGACAGAAATAAGCTCAAATGTGAGCATTGTGGTCGTTTTCGACATACGAAAGACACCTGTAAGGATTTACACGGTCATCCCCAAGAGTTTTAGAGTCGTCCTCCAAAGCGTGGTTCTTATTCTAAGGGGCGTGGCAGTTCTCACTTCATTGGTGGTGGCCAGCCAAGTGCCATTTCCATGATATCTACTTCCTCTAATGTTACACCAGCTCCTTCCTCTGATCCTACTACCAGCTCCTCCCATGATGAGATTGAGGCTCTGCAACGTTTCATGTCTAGTTTGGATACATCTACCTCATCTCCCCAGACTTCTTTTGCCCAGTCAGGTATCTCTGCCTGCATTCAGTGCTAGTGTCTCTACCCCTAGTCACTCCTGGATCATCAATTCAGGAGCTTCTGACCACATGACTGGTACGTCTTCATTTTTTTCTTCATATACTATTTATTCTGAAAAGGATAAGGTACACATTGCTGATGGGTCTTACTCTTTTATTGCGGGCAAGGGGAATATCCCAATCAACCCCTCCCTACCTTTGTCCTCTATTCTCTGTGTCTCAAATTTCACTTTAAACCTGTTATCTGTGAGTCATCTGACAAAGTCTCTCAATTGTAGTATAACCTTTTTTTCCTTCTCTTTGTGTCTTTCAGTATTTGGGTTCGAGGAGGACGATTGGTATGAGATATGAGGACAATGACTTATACGTCTTGGATGTCTCCCCTCATTCAGCATTACCAGTCCAGCAGCTTTCTACTCCAACAATAAAGGATAGCAGTATCGGTTCTCTATAGCTGTCCTAGTGGCATAATCGTTTGGGTCATCATTTTCTTTCTACTTTAAAAAGATTTTTTTCTGCAGCTATCCCCTAGTTGTAGTTCTGTTTTTCATTGCACACATTGCGAGTATGCAAAGCATTGTCGAACCACTTATCTAGTTAGTTTAAATAAAAGTGAATCTTCTTTTGATGTAGTTCATTCTGGTGTGTGTGGCCCTGCCCCTACTGTTTCTTTATTTGGGTTTAAATATTTTGTTACTTTTGTTGATGATTATTCTTGAGTTACTTGGGTATATTTATTGAAATCAAAAGTTGATGTTTTCACTACATTTGTTTCTTTTCAAAAAATGATTGAGACACAGTTTAACAAACGGATCAAGGTCCTCCGTTCTGATAATGGAGGCAAATATATGGCCCACTTTTTTTCCTCTTTTCTTGATCAGTTGGGAATTATTCATCAAACCACTTGTCCAGGCACTCCTGAACAGAATGGAGTTGTAAAAAGAAAAAATAAACACTTGCTTGAAGTGTCGTGTGCATTGTTGTTTACCATAAATGTACCCAAAACTTTTTGGTATGATGTTGTCCAGACTGCTGCTTTCCTCATCAATAGGATGCCTACTAGAGTTGTTAGCTTTTGGACACCTATTGATGTTCTGTCTTCCCCTACTACCTTGTTTTCTATTCCACCAAAATTTTTTGGGTGTGTTGTGATGTGCATGTTGATAAATCACAGCGATCCAAAATTGATTCTAAATCTCTCAAATACATCTTTTGGGGGTATACTCCTAGCCAAAAGGGTTATAAGTGTTATCACCCTTCTACTAGGCAGCAGTTTGTGTCTATGGATGTTACCTTTCATGAGACCATTCCTTTCTTCTCTCCACCTAACCCTTCTCCTCAAGGGGAGCTTTCCATTGTGGTGTCCCACTCTACTCCACTTCCTATTCCAGCTTTTATTTTTGATTCAGGTGCGCCTGCTGAGGGGGAGAAGGTACTTCAAGTTTACTCCTGCAAGAAGAAGGTAGCTACAACAGATGCTCCTCTTGTTCCCCACCAAGATGTCTCTTCAGATTCATCTCCTGTTTTGGGTAATTCTTCGTCTCTTCCTTCTCTCTCATGACTCTAACCTTCCAATTGTCGTTTAGAAGGTCGTCAAGTCTTGTGTGAAATATCCTTTGGCTAATTATGTCTTATCAATTTTTATCTCAGTCAAATCGTAGTTTTACACTTGCTTTGTCTTCTGTGTCTGTGCCTCGTAGTGTTACTAATGCTCTCTCTCAACCGCAATGGAATGCTGCTATGCAAGAGGAAATGACTGCTTTTGAAAATAACAACACTTGGGAACTTGTTGATCTCCCCAGAAACAAGGTTCCTGTTGGGTGTAAATGGGCATACAAGGTTAAGTTGAAGCCTGATGGATCTATAGCTCACTATAAGGCTCTCGTTTAGTTGTCAAGGGTTACACCCAAACTTATGGGATTGATTACCAGGAGACCTTTGCACTTGTGGTTAAGTTAAATTCTATTCGGGTCCTGATCTCTATTGTTGCTAACAGGGGGTGGCCTCTACTCCAATTTGACGTTAAAAATATCTTCCTACATGGTAATTTGGCTGAGGAGGTGTACATGTGGCTTCCACCTGGTTTCTCTCCTTCCACTTCTAAAGGGAAGGTGTGTTGGTTGAAGAAGGCACTCTATAGTCTCAAGCAATCCCCTTGGGTTTGGTTCGAGTGCTTCTAACTTGCAGTTCTTTAGTTTGGGTATTGTCAGAGTCATATTTCTTAACCGTTCTGGTTGTGATCATCTAACTGCCTTGATTGTTTACATTGATGACATTATTGTCACTGGCAATGATCCTGTGGAGAAGGCGTGGTTGGCACAGGAATTTGAAATTAAAGACCTGGGGCACCTATGGTTTTTTCTGGGTATTGAAGTGACCCGGTCCAAGAAAGGTATTTTTGTTTCTCAACGGAAGTACACTTTGGATTTTGTAACAGAGACTGGTATGATAACTTGTAAGCCTACTGACATACCAATCAATCCCAATCATCGCTTTATCGTTGATGTGGGTAACAGACTCATTGATGCAGGCTGGTATCAACGTCTTGTAGGCCGACTTATTTATCTCACTATCACCAGACCTGATATCACTTATGTTGTAAGTGTTGTGAGTCAGTTTATGCATGCCCCTACCACCACTGTGCATTTGGATGTTGTGTATTGTATTATTCGGTATCTCAAAAACAATCCTGGAGCTACCCTTTTATACTCCCGACAGTCTAACTTGTGTATTGAGGGCTATACTGATAGTGATTGGGCGAGCTCTATTACTGATCGGGCGAGCTCTATTACTGATCGACGCTCTACCTCTAGTTATTGCACATTTGTTGGTGGCAATCCAGTTACTTGGAGAAGCAAGAAACAATCTGTTGTTGCACGGTCCAGTGCCGATGCCAAATTCCGTTCTATGACTCATGGTGTTTGTGAGCTCTTGTGGTTACATCTTCTTTTTGAACTTGGGTTTCTTGCCACCTCGCTTATATGCCTCTATTGTAATAATAAGGCTGCCATCAACATTGCCAACAACCCAGTAAAACATGATCTTACTAACACATTGAGATTGATCATCATTTCATTAGGGAGAAACTTCTTGCTAGCATAATTTGTATTTTGTTTGTCTAAACGGGTGATCAACTTGCTGATATATTTACAAAGAGTCTCTCTCATGAGTCGTCTTCTTGGTTCACAAGTTGGGTCTCTTTGATATCTACCACCTAGCTTGAGGGGGAGTGTAAACGTATATGTACTGTAAGGGTATTTTGTCATATACCCTATTTTATATAAATAAAACCCTACCGTATGGGAGAGACCGTATGCTCTCGGCCTACGCTTCTTATTTTTCTTCTTCACTTATTATTTTTCTTCTTCTTCTTCTTATTCTTCCTCCTCTTCTACTTCTATTGATGCCTCACAAGGTGGCCCTTGTTGTGGAAAAGTATCAACGTGACTTCTTATGGGAAGGAGGTAAACAAAAGAAGGACCATCTTGTTAAATGGGAGGTGGTAGTGAAGCAAAAGGAGTATGGTGGTCTGAGAGTGGGGGGACCGAAAGATAAGAATGTGGTTCTTCTAGGGAAGTGGTTGTGGAGGTTTTCTCAAGAGCAGGGAAGCTTGTGGCATTCCATTATACAATGAAGGATATGGGACTGGAGCAAATGGGTGGGACTGCAATGGAAATCTTCCCCGCTCCCACTCTGTGTTGGAAACTATTATTCAAGTAAGTTCATTTTTTTACCCTCACATTCAGTTTCTTTTAGATAATGGTTCTAAAATCCGGTTTTGGAAGAACCTGTAGTGGGGTAATTCCAAACTAGAGGTTGCCTACCTTAGATTATTCCGCCTTGTCTGTCATAAGAATGCTATGATAGCAAATGTTCTTTCCCAAAGCCCTCATGGCTTATTGTGGAACCTACCTTTTTCCCGTGACCTCCATGAATGGGAGATCCCTTTAGTGGGTCAGTTGATGGAAGATCTCAAATTGGTGTATATATATCAAGAGAGGAGGTTCATTCTAGCATTTGGTCCCCTTCCTCTAATGGCTATTTCTCCTATAAATCTTTTTGCTTAATTCTTGTTAGGATTGATCAACCCCCCTAGCCCGGTTCACTATGTTTGGTAGCACCTCCTAAGGTGAAGGCCTTTGCCTGGATTGCAGCTCTCAACTGGTAGAATACTATGGCCATTCTTCAGAGAAGACGCCCAAGCATGGCCTTATCTCCTTTGATGTGTCATTTGTGTGGTTGTGATGTGGAATCAGGGGATCATATATTCATTCATTGTAAATTCTCTCACAAAATATGGTGTTTTTTCCAGAGATCCCCATCTATATCTTTCGTTATGCCAGACTGTGGAGGAACTTTTGATTTAATGGAGTAGGGGGATAAAAGGTTTGATACACATTCTTTTTGTCAAAGCTCTTGGGCAAGGTATTGTTTGGGGGATTTGGAAAAAGAGAAATAAAAGGGTATTTAAGGACAAGTGGAGAAATACTTGGGCAGTGATTGACTCCATCATTTTTGAAATTAGCTCGTGGATGCTCATTAATTCGGCCTTTAAAGATTGTTCCTTAACCGATATGGTTAAGGACTAGATCACTTGTATATCTGTCCGCCCTCCTCCAAGGATCCCTCCTAACCTGAACTGGGTTCCCCTGTGTGAAGGAAAGTATAATATGAACTTTGATGGGGCCTCTTTTGGAAACCTGGGAATAGCCGGATATGGTTGTGTTTTGCGGGACTTACATAGGTCTATTCTTGTGAAGGGTGGTCCACTTGGGATTTGTAATGCTAATCATGCTATAACTATTGGTTTATTGGAAGCTTTAAAGATGCTTAAGAGTGACAAACACAATGAGTGCTACGTGGAAGGGGACTCTATGATTGCTTTGAGGTGGGGGAGAGGGCATATACGAGGGTCTTGAAGACTTCACCATTTTATTGTTGAGATCAGGGTCTTAGCCAAGGAAATCTCAGCTACTCTTCAGCATGTCCGTAGATGTCAAAACAAGGTGGCTGATAGGGTTGCTAAATGGAGTGTTTCTCAGCAAGTGGATTTCCTAGGGGATTAAATGCTGGAATGATAATGGAGGTGTGCTAGCTCTTGTGCTTGGGGGTCTCCTCTATGACAGCCGGGGTGCTGTCTTGTATTTTACTCTTTGTTTTCCTTTGTTTGCTTTTGTTTTCGCTCCCCTGTATCTCCCCCTATTTTTTTTAATAAATCTCGTTATTCATCAAAAATTAAAGTAGCTCAGAGGTGAGCTTTTGAACAGTGAACATAGGCCTGGATTGGCCAAACCACTATAAATTTTGTCCCTTGTATGATTGTATTATTTTATCTTGTTCAATTTCATGTTACACTTAAGCTCATTTCATGCGCATATTGAATAACTAGAGTTATCATTCATCACGTGCTTGTTGATTGGGATAATTTAAAAATGAAGAATAAATTGAAAGGGTTAATAATTAAAAAGAAGAAAAATTAGAGTAATCCTATTCACCCCTTCCTCTCTAAGATTCCAAGACATTAAACTTAGAATTTCAAAGTGAACCTCCTCTTGTGATAGGTAAACAAGGACTAGAGCATTCTAGTGGGTCCGTCCTCATACAACAATTTATTATGTGTTTGATACTAACATACCAGCCTACTCTATGAAGGCAATGTTGAAGTACATTAATTCCTCTATAACCTAATACCTTAAGGTTTTAGGAGAGCTAATTAATTCACTATCAACATGGTATTAGAGCCACACCAGGTTGCAAGTTCGAATCCCAATGAAAGTATTTTCCCGGATGTAGTAGTGTTTACATGTGTGCATGTTGTGAGGACTCATGCCTGATTCCCCGAGTGTGTTCCTAGGAGAAAACATTGTTCTTCCTAAGGGAGGATGTTGAAGTATATTAATTCCTGGATCTCCTAGCACCTTAAGGTTTTGAGAGAGATGGTTTATTAACTATCGACATGCAGTGATCATCTTAGTGTTGTCTTTCAAGATAATTACGCATAGGGAAACAATTTGAGTTAATAAATATCAACAATTAAAAATTCTAAAATGACTGTAAGAAAATGCCATTTTTAGCTTGATATACTATTTATGTACATGTGAAAAGCTACTTGCAACCCAAATAATACCTCTTATATACGGTATGAATGTTGAAATTTATTTACTAAATCAATAGGTAAATACCACTATGCAACATGTAGATTGTTAAAGTGTTTCAATTAAAATTAATTTTATAAATCTTACTTGATTTTATTTAATTTAAAATTGCTTGCTTTATTCACTTTTTTGAGAAACTAGTAACGCAACGGGTTTTGAACCCTTGACCTTTTGGTATTTTTAAGTGTAAATCCATCTCTTTTGAATTTATTTCCACATTGACTAGGATGAGAAACACCAAGTGCTTAAAAGTTATCCTAAACTTACAAAGTAACTACTAGAGCTCTCACAAATTATGCAACTCTAACAAAGTGCATTGCAATGAGTGCATATGGAAGCACGGTTGCAAGCAACACCTTAGCGCAAGGGCACTTCATACGCACTTTGCACTTCCCAAGTGCGCATTTAGGATGTTGACTGAGAGCAATACGAATGTCAACAATAATTTGGAAATTTTAGGATTTCGAGTGGAAGAAGGGGAAGATGAAGAAGGAAAAGGGAAAGCATACATGCTGTCGATGTCGACGCTGTATACTAAAGATTTTAAAATACATAAAACTTTAATATATGAAGAAAAAAGTAAGAACAATAATATTATATTTACATTAATTTACTGTTATATATATATATATATATATATATATATATATATATATATTATAACATTGATATTTGATTGAAAACTATATTCAAATAAAACATAACATAAATCTAAACATGTCAAAATTTGTAGACATATTACTCTTATATTATATTAAAATAATTATAGATGTTAATAGAAAATTATTTTTTAATAAAACTATATAAGAATCTTTAAAAATTAAGTAAAAATAGTAAACATGTATAATTAACTATTTATATATGTGACTTTTTGTTTGGGTCCCACATACAGATCATGCATATTTTCAATGCATTAACCTACTTATTTCATCTTTAAGCATAATTGGAGTTGGTTTGTGGATTTGAAACGCATGACATTGAAAGGCCCATATTAAAATCTAAGTTTTAAGGATCCCGGTGTACCGTAGACAACTTCCATTTTCCAAGTGCTTTACCAATTTGAGCTAGAGACTCAAATTCATACGTGAATGGACATTTTATAAATGGGATATTCATAAGCGTTACTCTAAGAAGACAAAAAAGCAATCTGTAAAGAATGCAATAGATTGCCCTAACCAAAGTTCTCAAGTATCTCAAGGGTATAATGAATTATGGCATCCAGTATGAAATATTTCCTGTTGTCAAAAAAGGATACAACAATGCTACTTAAAACTCAGTTATGGATGAGTCTAAATCTATGTCTGCTTGGATTTTTATTTTGATAGGAGTGCAGTCTCTTTTAATCCAAATAGAAAACTTGTATAACTCATTCAACCATGGAATCAAAATGTATGGCTCTCATTAGCAGGAGTAGAAGCAAGATGTGTTAAACTTTTTGGTAGACATAACAAATTGGAACAAACCATAGCCGGCAATCACAATTATTGTGATAGTCAAGTAACTCAGCTTAAAGGCCATAATGAGAACGACAATGGAATCTAAGTCTATACGACCGAAGCACAATCATGTCAAGAGTCTAGTCACTAATAAAATTTTAGTCATTTAGTATGTTTAAGTCCCAAAAAAACGGACCAACACATAATTTAGAGGCCTTGCAAAGGAATTATTGTCCACTATATCAAGGGGAATGGGACTATTAAAACTACAATGTTGTACTTGGTGGAAACCCAACTTATTTCAAGTTTAATGGAATGGCAACCCAACCACTCAACACTTACAAGCACAAAATTTTCATATAATGATATATGTTCCCACGATGAGCCAACAGAAAGTTTTTCCTATAGATGATATGGTGTTCCTCCATATGGGGTTTTCTATAGATGTGCTAATAAAGCTTCTTTTATGTAAATGTTTATCTTGCAGATGACAAAGGTTGAGAATTAAATTCATTGCATGGACCTATTATTGTTTTAAGTAGGGAAATACTTTTGATGAAAACCACCTTTCTGAATATGAAAGTTGATAACTTCCTATAAGACTTAGGCAATCACTAGAGCTCTCAGTAAACCAAATATGAGCACAAACCTTAGGCTAAATCCAATAAAGTTTCTCATTAAAGATTGTGCTTGCAACGTGGATGTTTATTACTATGAGATTTATTTCTGCTTTTGTCCACGAAATCTTAAACAAACTTCTTTTATTTGTAGTATATAAAGGTTCAAGGGTAAAACCACATTCATTTATGTACACTAGCATTAATAAAATGCCCAATTTGACCCTTACCATACATCAAGGTTTCAAGTATCGATACGTATCGGCCGATATCGATATTGCTAGGAAGAAATACGATATTACCCCTCAGTTTTAAAATTTTGGGGCAAGGACAATACGTATTGATGTATCGATACATATCATCAATACAATATATTTTTTACATAAAAAAGGGCTTTTTTGGGTTCATTTCATTGATACATATCGATATGAGTATCGATGATGGAACCCTATTTTTGCCCCTTACTCCAAACACCTATTTTTCTTCAATTTTTTCATAGATCTTGTTACTAAGAGCCAAATTTAGGACTCTAGTGCGTTTAAAGGAAAATAAACAAGTATTTGGATCAAATCGAAGGATCGAAACTAAAACCCCAAATTTTATCCTTAACTCCAAACATCTTACATTTTATATATGTTATACACATATAGCAGATTGATAGTTCCATGGAGTTACAAAAATCTCTATCCCCCTTTTAATAATTTTTGAAAATAGCTCCTCCACCTTTCTTTAATCTCTTCGTGTTTTACTAAGACTCTTTGATCCTCACTTTTAATGCATCTAACATGGTCTAGATCTCTACATTTCCTATCCCTTATTCTCGCCAGTTTATATACACCCATTTCCGTCACTTTTTTTAAGCTATTGACTTAGTAAATTGATCCTCACTTTTTTTATCACTTATGCCTAATGCACTCCTAAATTGATCCAAAGTGAAGCAAATCTAGATGGCAGTTATATGCCTAATGAGGCTCTCTATGGCCAGATACTCAGTGGCAAATTTAGTGATGCTAGGGTGGAGGAGATCACAACCACCTATTGCTTCTCACAATAAATTAGTGATCGTTGCATTGTTGTAAATGGTAAATGTGATTCTTCTTGCTTTCTTTATTATTTCTTTGATTGATTTTTTTTTCAAAATCTTTCAACATCAAATCAATACAATGTATTGCACATGGTGTCTAATATAAATGTTTTCTCTTCTTTATCAACATCTCCCCCGTGGCCTTGAAAACAGACTTGTTGTCTGTGACAACCTGAACAACATTCTCTTCCCCTGCTTCTTCAACAACCCGATCCATAAATGAAAAGATATGTTCTTTTGTTTTCATATGATTTGTCGTATCAACTAACTTATAGAAGATTATGTGACAACTTAAATAAATCATGAAATTAATCAAGGGTTTCCTTGTCTTCGTTATCCAACCATCATACATGATGGTCCACTCAAACTTCTTCCAATTTTTCTTCAACCCTTGGATATAATCTTTTAGTTTCAACACGTACTGATCCAAAAAGTAACCACTCACCTAATAATGATTATGACATTTAATTTTAGGTCATACTTCAGCTATAGTGTCAATCATGGTCTAATAGTAAGGAGTCTTCAATGCATTAAATGGTATTGCGAAATGTAACATTTATTTGCATATCGTCGATCCCATCTTCTCAAACTTTTTCTTACTAAACATATCTTTAACTTTTTTTGTTTGCTTCCTCTCTAAAAGCAATTTGGTCCATGTCATACCATGTAGATCAACTCCTTTGAAATAGTCACCATGCTCTGTCTTTCAATATCAATGGAGTCTCTAACACTACCACCTTGCCTCAAATTTGGCTATGAACTTTATCCACCCCTAGGCTCGTACTGTGAACCCCTCCTAGGCCAATAGAAGGGCCACAAAAATATCTATATCTCTCTTCATCTATTGGTATTCTTAAACATTTGCAACAATGGATGATCCAAAAATATCTAAGGTGTTTTATATCATATATTAATTATAAAAAAATTCTATGTTTTTTATTTTTCAAGAAAAAGGAGGTATACATAAAGTAGTGATTCCTTTTTTTCTTTTTTTTTGATAGGTAAACATTAATGAAGACAGGTTTTGAATCCATGTGTATGGTACGATGCCCACAGACTTTACCAACTTAGCAAGCTGGCATCTTCATGAAATTAGTAATGATTTCTTGAATAAAATACGAATTAAACCTTATTTTTCTCCATGAAATTAGTAGATCTAGTAACTAATGATGCAAATTAATCATTTTCTAACAAAAAAAAGCACAAAAAACCACTATCAAATTAAAATAATCGTTGTCTTTAAGAACACTAAAAGTTTCCTCTTAAATCGTTGAAATTTACTAGTTTTTTATGCAAAAACTAGTAGATCTTGGTGAGTGCAGTATCTAAAATTAATTTAAGACAATAATGGAAGAGAACAAAGAAAAAAAGAAGTTTCGATGCAAAAGACACAAAACGGGACGAGTTTTCGTCTTAAAACATAAGAATCGGCTGATTCTCAATCCAGTCGGCCTAGATCAGCCAATCCGACTCTTGAGTCTTCTGATCTAGCCATGAATTGGCCGACTCACTGATTTGGCCGATTTAAGTGCCAAAGTAGGATTGGCTAATTTTTAAAACCATGGAAAGATTAGGCACTAAAAATAAGAATTTAGACAGATCCTCAAAAGTGTGTATTTGACTATATGTCATTAAATGATCAATCCACGCATCACTTGAAGGTAAAACATTTAGCTTAACAACCCATGTGCCACCTATATGCTAAAAGAGTTAGAAGAATAATGAGGTCGTACTATAACAGCAAAAATAATAATAATCTGGATGAATACTCTCTTTTTATTGTATCTGTACTCTGTTTACCCTACACCAGAATCATGCATTCACTCACAAGCATAAACAAAAATCAGATGAGTTTATTTGCATTTACAGAAAAATATAGAAGAAAACCAGGTCAATAAATACTCACTTTGTTTGAAAACTTAAAGGAGGAGTATCAGTTCCATCCCACACAAAGAGCATCCACTTTCCTTCTGAAACTTCACAGATATGAAGAATCTAATCGCCACAAAACATTATTAAAACAGGAAATGGAGTGGGATAAATAGGTTAGCTATAACTTCAAATGAAATAGCACAAGAATTCTTATCAGTAGAGCCTACCTAGGTATCTCAGGTGCATAAGAGGACACCAGGAAATGGTGGGTTACCTTGCAAAGTAAATCAAAGCGTTGCCCTTCCTTGATTTCTCTCAGCGATAAGTAATTATTCATCCCTAAAAGGCATACGTATAGTTAAAGCATTGAATCATGACCAAATGAATAAAGGTATATCTCCAACGAATAACAAATACAGCTCAAAACATGCACAAGAGGTTGAAAAAATTCTCAGAATTATGTTTGTGTAAGTTCCTAAAGTAGATATTAAATTACTTGGACAAAAATATGAGCTCTCATATGACCACACAAATTCTAAGTGGTCAATTCATTTAAATAAAAAAAATAACAAAAACAAAACAAAAAATAACAATGGATGTATTACAGCAAGGAGATTCTAAAGGAATGCAGTAAAATGCATTTTTTATTCACTCTATCATTACAACAACAAAGCCTTAACCCAACTACTTGGGGTCGTCTACATGAACCGTGTTCCACCATCGCACTATCTTAGGATCATATCTACCATTCACTCTCTCATTGAGAAAATAATTTTGGTCAGATGGAGCCAATAAAAACTAGGAGAGCTTCTAAATGTAGCAAATGTACAAGTTCTATTTTATTCCGTTAGTTTCCAAAATTATGTAGCTTTTCTTTCACTCAATGTGTTATGGCTATGGACTTAGGGAGTCAAAATCCAACCCACGTTGGGGACTCTGACTCGGTGAGCTAAAAAAATATATCATGGATTCTGGGGGCACATCCAAAAAATAGGACCTTCTGTTAAACACTCAATAATAATAATTGTATCATCCATCTACCTAGAAAAGGGTATAGATGAGTCTAAATAATTTATATTCACCACTTAGAAAAAATATATAAGAAAAGATAAAAATCCATGAAGCATGCAATATGTTAAATTAAGTCAAAACAAACAATGATAAAGAAGTCGTCCAAGAATCAGTTAAGTGTTGAATTCAACATGTGTTCGACACAAACACACCACCCATTTAGAAGACTCCATGCAAACTGCATTTGCTAGGTGGGACTTACAAGAGTGACAATCAAATGAGCTATTTTCTAATATGTGATGCATGGTTTTAAATCTTGGATCGGCGGAACGGATCGTCCATGCCCAAAACCAATCCGGATCGGATCGGATCGGCGTATCGGATTGGTGGATCGGCGTATCGGATCGGTGGATCGGCGTATCGTTCAGTCCGAACCTAATCCAAAGTCAAAAAAATCCAAAAAAATTCCTAAAAATCCATAAAATTCTTATAATGCTTTTCTTGAAAAGTTTGACTCAAAAAAACTTAATTTTAGG
>JAOXJP010207321.1:0-11951 GCA_025762735.1 Platanus orientalis
TGACTTTTGGCCAGTGACTATCCGCTTCGGGATTATATGATGACTGTATTGATTGGGCCTCTTAATGAAAGATTGAATAAAAAAAAGAGATTGTACTATACTGTAAAGGAAAGACATGAAATCGAAAGAAATAATGCAAAGTATTGACTGTTAGAGCATTGAAATTGTTAAATACATGATAATACATTGAAAGATAAAGACATGTAACTGTTAAGAAATGAAAAACAAAGATTGTTAATATGATAGGACTATTCTAAGTTGTTAAGGAAACTATAAATGATGATAAATGCATGGTTTTGATTATTGGAAAGCTAATGAACTGTTTTACAGGTAAAGTATAAGTAAAGGTATAATGTTTTTATCGTTATTTTTAATATCAAAATATTTATGCTTTGTCTTGGCCATATTTTTGTATTGTTTAGTTTATGCTTTTAATTTACTGAGTTGTAAACTCACCTAAAAGAGAACAAAATGCAGATGATGAAGACCATGATGAGTAGATTGAGCTGGATAGAGGATGTTGAGCAAGACTAGAGATTTAGTTGTTTGTTTTATGTTTTCAACTTTCATTTCCAAGAAGATGTAATAAAATTTGATATTTAGTTACTGTGGGATAAACATAGCATTGTGGGGATTTATATTTAGATTATATTAATGAGTCTATTGCAAAAGTTTAAAAGAGGTAATTGATTTCACTATAATTAAGAAAGATAATTGTAAAAAGATAAAAAAAGGCTGAGGTCTTATTATATGGCTCTTAGCAGGTGGTGACGCTTATTGCGGTGTACGTTCGGGAAACTAGACCATGTGCTTTTGGTTTCGGGGCGTTACATATTGGTGGTATCAAAGCAGTAGTTTTAGAAAACAGTAGAAAACAATTGATACGTATTGATTGGAAGAAAAACATAGAAAATATTAGAGTTGAAAGGGTAATGCTACTTAATACTTGATATGATTTTTGGATCTCGATTATATGATATTGATGGCTATGTAGCATAATGATTAGGAAATGATCTATTTGAGGATTATTCTATACATCGAGGATTGATATTGATTACCTTTTGTAAGAGATGGTTCAGAGATGATCTACTACTTTGACTCCACAATCTGAGGTGGATGAGGATCTGATCGGAGCCTTGAGGGTGGTTAAGAACTTGGCTGATATTATGGAGTGCTATGTTATAACTAGAGACAGGGTAGATGACCGCGAACAGTCTGCAGTTGAGCGATTCAGGCTCATGGGTCCTACTGAGTTCTAGGGGACTTCTGACCCAATTGTTGCAGAAGCTTGGCTGATGCAATTAGAGAAAAAACTTGAGATTATGGATTGTAATGCGAGGCAGAGGGCTTCATTTGCCACATTCATGTTGAAGGGCAAGGCGGAACATTAGTGGAGAGCGATCCGTGGTACTTTATAGGTTGAGGATGATGAACCCATTACTTAGGACATCTTTGAGCGAGCATTCTGAGATAATTACTTTTGAGAGAGTGTTTGTGAAGCCAAGGGGGCTGAGTTCATGGCTCTTGAGTAGGGTTTTCTGACGGTTTTACAATATAAGGCCAAATTTATGGAGTTGATGCGGTATGCGCCACATATTGCCGGAGATGTGGCTCATAAAGCTAGAAAATTCCTAAAAGGGTTGCACCCAAACATCTATGCCAAGATGGCTAATGTCAGACCGAGGACTTTGACTAAGGTGGTCAACATGGCAATGTTGACTGAATAGGAGTGTGATGAAATCCAACAGTTGAGAGACAACAATAAGAAGCGACCCAACACTGAAATTGCTAGAATTGCTCTCTCATAGCACTGTAAATAATCTATATAAGATAGAGCCTATACATGTTTACATCCACTTCATCTAATTGATACTAAACCCATTTTCTCCATCATCTTAATTAAGAAATTCCTATTCCACTTTGTCATAGCCTTTACTCCTACATAATTTGATAGTCATATTATTATTAAAATATTTGCCTTGTCTCAAAATTTTAGGAACTCGTTAGCAATGACTATGTTATCTTGAAATTTTCCTCTCTGAAGACAAAGCCTCTAATTAGGGAAAATTATTCAAGGTAAGAATTTTTTAAGTCTATCATAAATGCATTACATAGGTTAATAGGCATGTATTGAGAAATATCTTCAATATTCTTGGCCCTTGGGATCAAAGTTAAGAATGTTTAGTTAATGCTTTGATTGGGCTAATCAAGATTAAAGAATTCCAAGGTTGTATCAGTTCAATAATATCTTCATCAATATTATCCTAATATTCTTGGATTTTTTTTAAAAGTTATTTGGACCTTGGGCCTTTAATCTTCGAAGGTCAAAGGTTGCCTATTTATTTTATCCCAAGCAAAGGGAACTTTTAAAAAAGACTATAGGCTCTAATAAGAAGCAAAAAGAATTTATTGCTATTTAATCTATGTTTCATTTTAAAGGATTTGAGGATTTAAACAACTTGTAAAGTAATTAGAAGCGACTTTCCCTAAGTTCCTGTCTTCATGACCCCACTCTCCCTCTTGCTTTTGAGGGCTACTATACGATTCTTTGATATCCTGGCTAAGGTAGAAAGGTAAAAGAACTTTGATTTTTTGTTGCCTTACTTTAACTAATTAATTTTTGATTTTTTAAGAAATCAAGATTTATCTATGCTTCTTTGATTTTAGCTTTCATCTCTTCTATTAAGAGACAATTTCTTTAAAAAATGGGCATCTCTCTTTATTTAACCTTATTTTTCCCTATAGCTCCAAAAATATCCTTATTTCATCAGGAGAAGCCCGGATAATCTAGATATAATGTTGAAAACTTTGATTTGTCCCTATAATTATTTAAGACCGATTAAAAAAGGATTTTTCAATCTAAATGTGTGATCCATAATCATTTGAATCTAAAGGGTAGGGGCTAGAATTCCATCTTTGGGGTGAGG
Organism: Platanus orientalis; assembly: GCA_025762735.1. Classification (NCBI taxonomy): domain Eukaryota; kingdom Viridiplantae; phylum Streptophyta; class Magnoliopsida; order Proteales; family Platanaceae; genus Platanus; species Platanus orientalis. Next base: position 2,928 of record JAOXJP010207321.1, read on the forward strand.
GTACGGATGATTGGGCCAAGGAATAACCTACAAAAAGTGAGGTTTTCTATAAAAGCTTATGAGAATATCGATTTGCAATGACGATTATAAACACCTAATCAAACCTCTCCTTTATATTATTATTGCCCACTTTATTGTTGACCTAGGTGAATGATGGACCAATAGCTCCTATATCCATTAAGTTGCATTCTTCTAGAATTTTCTTACCATCTTTAGCTCTCTTGACAAAATTCTCTTCCCTTCTATTCTTATGTCCCATGAACCCACACATAGTTCTAATCATTCAAACAATGCTTCTCACTTGATTAAAGTGATGAATAAATCCCTCCAAGAACAATAATATTTTACTTTTGCCCACTTTGCCATATGTAAAAATACACATCCATGGGGTCCTAAAAGTTTCATAGGAATCGATTAAGTTAATTAGTTTATTTTCTTCACAACTTCGATGCTAATAGCATGCTTCCGCAGTATTACAGTACCACCTGTTGGACCCTTCAAATCCACCTTATCCATAACCCACTCCTTCCTCATTTTAATAGCTTAAATAAAACCAATGGTTTTTTTTTTTTTTTTTAATTTTGTTCCAACAATAAAAATAAAATGTGGGTTTTTTCTTTGAGGATCTCTTAAAGCATTAAACTATTAAGGAATTTTTTATTCCTTGATAGTTCTAGGCTATAAGCTTCATTAGGCCCCTTGATGTTATTTTAGGACAATTATTGGAATTTGTTTATTAGTTTTTAAACAATGATTAAAAGAGATAAATGATGTTGGATTTTATAATAATTTTCCATAAACAACAATTGGACCCTTCTAAACCATTCCACCTCATGCCTATAAAGAAACCAGATACTTGGATCGGCTCCATACAATTTTTTATCTTTAGGAATTAAATTTATTACTTTTCTAATTAATTTCCAATGAGATTTTTTATTAAAAATAAATAAACAGGAGAAGAATGAAAGCATAATTGATTATCAACTACTAGGAATGACTTAAAAGGATGTGAATCTAATGGTATCTTGGTAGCTGCTTCTTGATGTTATTGATGAGTTCTTTTCCTTGGGAGAGTGGACTCACCATTATCTATGTTTGTTTGATTACTTCTTCCTTTATTTTGAATTTTATTCTTTAACCCTTAGTTCCCCTAAACACCATTATCATGATTGCTTTGATGGTTAACTTCTTGTTGGTCTTTTCCCAATTGGGCTTGATATTTCAGTTTGATTAATGTGGCCCAAGAGTCACTAGTGTCATTTCGCCTGACCACCTTGTTCAATGGACCAGTAAGGTTCCTTTTTGGAGTTGATTCCTTGAAATTAGGAGCCAAGGATCTTTGGATTCAAATCGATTGATTATGTTAACTTTTTTAGTATTGTCAATTCCATGCCAAAGGTAGACATGTTGTATAGGTTATGATTCAATTGTATCCATGTATGGTTAAGTGTTTGTAAAGTGTCAAGAATGAAGAACCAAGCTCAAGCAACATCGAAGTATGAAGAAGTTGCACAAGTTGTTCAAGACTCATTCAATCAAGTGGAGAACTTCTTTGGCTAAGGCATCATTTACAAAGTGATAAGCAGGTAAAGATAGGTAAGGACTTATCTTAATATGGTTGGGTGCTTAAAATGAATCTATATGGATGAAAGTTGAACCTAGGATGGACATTACGCCAATTTACGACCTTAGGCATTGTTGTTAATGTATTGTCCAGCCCATATCAAAATATAGATGTGTAGTGTAAGTGTGGGTAAAAGGTTGTACACATATCAAGATATGAAGCACACTGCAAGAACAACTCAAGGCACATTAACTGTACCTGAAGGTTCATAGTTAGAAAAGTAAAGCCCTCATCAGATTTAACCTTGTACTTCAAGAACAAAAAGGTTTGTGGACAGGTTAAATAAGAATACAATCCAAAACATAGTATGGATTGAGTAGGAGGCCTCCCAATGCCTTAGAACAAGCCCCCGCAACCAATGGTGGAGAAACTGGACTAAAAGAAGTCAAAATCACAGAGTTTAGCAAAAGATGACCAGTCATGGGTCCATTTGGATCGGTTAGGCATAACAACGTTTTGGGGTGGGTGCCATGACCGGTCATGACTGAACCACCAATTTCCATCGCCTTGAAAGGCAGGACTGGCCATGCCTTAATCATGACCAGTCAGGCAAAAGGCACCCAAAAAGGTGGGTGCCTTGACCGGTCCTGATTGAAGACATGACTGGTCATGAGCATAAAAAGTTAATTTTTTCTTTATTTTCTTTCATGATTTTGCAAGAGTTTTGAGCCAAATTTGGTATGTCTCTCTAGGGTTTTTGAGAACATATATATATATATATTCAATCTTCAATGAAATTAGTGAGAAATTTTGAAGAAAATCAATATTGAAAAAGAGAGCGTTCAAAGAGAAGAAAAGAGATCTCATCTACTAATTTGAAAAACTTGGATTTTGCTGCATATAAGGGGCTTGGATCACGAAACTATTACTGAACAAAGGATCCATCCTTAGTGAAGAGTTGTGATTGATAGGTTCAATCCCGCAAAACTGTAACAAAAGCTTTGAGTGCTAACCATCTTTGAGGTAATCCAAGGTAGCGTTTTAATTTATTAAATCATACCATTAATACTGTTAGTTATCTTAGCATGGTTGATTGAGATATTAACATCTGCTATTAAGTAGGAAATCACCTTTGCAAAATTATTATATTTATTAGTCTATTAAGAGACATATAAACGTGTAGAGAATCTCCTCTGCAATTACTGAGAACTTTGATTATAGTAAAATCAGCCTATTAAGAGGCATGTACTGAACAGAGAAATTTATTTCTCAAACCATTTGAATTTGTTGAGCCTTTGCCGAAGACACCAGAGACGTTTCTTATTGCCCTCGCCAGAGACACCAGGGTTAGACACCAAGGTTTGCCGGAGACACCAAATCATAGAGTGTGTAGGTTTTTCTACTGGATTAATTTTTCCTGTAATATTTCTCAGTATTATTAATAAAATTAATCAGCTCAATGAGGGGCTTTCGACAGTGGACGTAGTGTCAAACCACTTTAAATTCTTTGTGTGATCTTATGGTGTGAATTTGGATTGTACTTGAATTGCATGAATTGATTGTCCACTCAACTTTATTGTTTATTACATTGCTGAAAATAAACAAAGTATCAAAAGGAGTATTAAAAAATAGAATATCCTATTCACCCCTCTAGGATAATTTAGGACAGGGAATTTCAATTGGTATTAGAGCGGGTTGCTCTTGTATGGGTGTAACAAATTGAGTAGATCCTATAATCTGTCCATAGACACTCATGGCCTCCAAATATGGAGGTTATGCCCTAAACCGCCCACCATACTTTGATGGATTAAACTACACCTATTGGAAAGCTCGCATGATTGTTTATCTTAGGTCCATGGAAAATGGGGTTTGGTCTTTAATTGAAAATGGATATAAAGTATCGAAGGACAAAACCGAAACCAAGTGGGATGCAAATAAACATAAGGCAAACTCACTAAACTACAAAGCCCTAAATGTTATAGTGTGTGCTCTAAGCTTAAAAGAGTTTAGTAGAGTATCTAGCCTTCACACCACAAAGGAGGTTTGGGATCTCCTCAAAGTCACTCATGAGGGAACAAATCTGATAAAAAAATCTAAACTTTAGATGCTAACTACACGGTTTGAAGCCCTTAGAATGGAGGAAGATGAGAAATTCATCGACTTTCATACCAGACTCCAAGACTCTGTCAATTCAATGAGAGGACTTGGAGAAGACATCAAAGATCCTAAAATGATTAAGAAAATTCTTAGGTCACTACCTGAGAGATTTTATCCCAAGATCACAACCATAGAAGAATGTCATGATCTTGACAAACTCAAACTAGAAGAACTGATAGGGCTAGACAAACCTTCAAACTAAAATTTAGAACATCTAGTAAGAAGAAAGGGATTGCCCTAAAAGTGGAAGAGAATACTAGTCTAGATGAAGATTTGGATGAAGAAATGGCCTTACTTGTACATAGGTTTAAGAAAAGGATGAAAGAATATGGAAGAAACTTCAGAAAGAAACCACCTTTCAATAGAAAAAAATCAATCCCCTAGGAGAAATACCTTCACTAGAGAGGAACCTGTGTGTTATGAGTCTAAGGGTCGAGGTTACTTTGCTTTTGAATGTATGTGGGCATCGCGGGAAGATTTGGTGGTTTGCCAACCCCACTTCAGGGAACCACACTAGGCCAACTTGGGTCGGCCACTGGGCTTGGGTTTTGAGTCACCACCAACTCGGGTTTTTACAGACGGAGTTAGATGTCTGCCTCCTTTACAGGGGAAAGAAGGATCGTGGGCCTTATAGCCCAGGCTAGGCACTTGGGCCTAGGGTTTCACTCTCAAACTTGTCTGGTTTTTTATAGATTCTGGTAAGCTGTTTAGTTGCAATTAGGGAAGGTGTTAGGCACCCTAATTACCCACCTTTTAAGAGTGACTCTTCTAACCTAGCAATTTCTATGTGCCAGTAAGCGAAAAATGAACACGTGATTTTTTGATTTTTACTGCTCTAGACCACCCCCGTGATGTGATCACTGCAATTTCACCTAAGAAATAGTCTCCAACTACCTACATACCCGATCTTGTATGGTTCAGTGCTCCTAAGGTTTTGTCGGGATCAAACGGCATGTAGTTCTGGGGGTTTGTTGTGTGTGTAAATCTCGATAGTTAATTACGTCTGACTGTGAGAGTGATTCATGATAGGTTTATTTTAGTGAGTTTGTATACTTACAGAATACTCCTCGCTATTGAAATACGTCAATGAAAGGGGGTCAAGACAATGTTACATCAGTGTGAGTATTTTAGGGACCTAATTGGGCTATAGCCAAGTCCTAGGATCTTTGGGTCGTGAACCAGTATGACAGGACCCTATGGTAAGGTGGAGACTATAAAAAGTCGGGAAGGATTGAAAGTTAATGATTTGCTCAGGTTACACAGTCAGATCACATTGACGTAGCAACCATGACACCAACATTATCTCCTAGGTAAAACTCAAGTGTTGGGCACTTAAATGCTTGGTACTGGGCTTAGTCTATGTACAAAGGTTAGACAAGGGTTTTGAAGGTTGGAACATGATTTTTTTGTGGTTCTGGACATGTAGGGCTTCATTCTTACCTTATGATTTATCAAAAGGGGTAAATTTAGAATTTTCTAGTCAATAAGGTTGATCTTTATGTGTACGCCTAATCTTTAATTATGCCTGATCTCTTACAGTGATGTGATTTCAAGCGTATTGTCCTAGATAGACACCACTCGGTGGTTTTAGTAAAATCAGGCGTCTAGAAGTCTTTTCTTGAGCTTTTCTAACGGTTTATGGGCTTTTCCTACCATGGGGAACATAGGGATAGAAATATAGGGGTTTTAGGTTAGTACACCTAAACTCACACTTGATCTTTAATAGTATTAAGATTCAAGCGTATGCTGGACAACTTGCACTCAAATAGACATATCTCTCTCCATAAAACTTAGAATCGAGTGTGGTTGGTCTCTTTGGAAAGCTGAGAGAGATCTCTTCAACAAGGTATAATGAGCAGGGGTTATGTACTATTTGTATGCTTGAAATAGGAAGTACTCCTGAACTTATTGTGTATGCTTGAATTTTAATTGGATTAAAATTTAGACATACTCTAGATAGTCGACACTCAAATGGGCATATATTTCTCCATACAACTTGAAATCGAGTGTGCTTTGTCTCTTTGAAAGTATAAGAGAGAGATCTTTCCAAAAAGGTATAATGATCCAAGGTGGGGTATGCATGAAATAGGCTGTACGCCTGAACTTTAATACAATTAAAATTTAGGCATACAGGTTTTTCAAGCGTACCAATTCTGGGTAGTAGTCCAACAGCCTAAATTTTTGGAATTTTGGGGCACTTTCTGAGGTACAATGGGTCTTATATTTTGTAGAGAACTAGGTTAAAACCTCATGTATATTTTTAAAAAATTTCATACCCATTGGCTAAGGATAAACCCCTCTTTGGAATTTCCAAGGTTCTGTGCAGTTTTGCACAAACTTCTATGAAATCTAGGGGTTGTGGGGCCCATTTTGGGATCTACACTCATAGAATTTAGCCCCAATTTGGCATAGAACTAATAGAGGATAGTATGAAGCCACTGTAAAAATTTGAGAGCAAAACAATATATACATAGGAAGTTATTTGGCGAACAAGTATGATGGTAAAAATAGTGCAGAACAAAACAACAGAAAAATAATTCAAAACAAAATTATAGTAAAATTCTGAAACATAAATAAACTAGCATACAAAAATTGACTAAAGAATATTAATTAGTTATATAAAAAATAAAGAAAGAATCAAGTCATGATCATAAACATAGAATGAATGAAAATTTGGGGACTCTACTTAACTCAAATTGTGGAGTGTAGAATCACTCTAAAACAATGAGCAAGTGGGTTCCACTTCGGGGGTAAAAAAAAATCTAATAGCCATGAAATTTTGTAGTGAATTAGGTCACTATACCAGTTTCCTACTATGTAAATTTGAGTCTCTAAATTCCTGTATTGAGGGAGTTATGCTCTCTGTACTCTTACTTATTTAGAAAAATAGTAAGGGAGAGACATCTTGTCTCTCCCATGTCCCACCATTAGGGGCTGCTCTAATGGATCCAGAGATGGATTCTGTATAACATGAGGGGTCTAATCTACTAAATAACAAAGGGAGAAGGGGGGCTACATGAGGTTGGAGCTTTCCTTCTCTTTTTTTTCCCTTCTTGCTTTCTTCTTTATTTTCTTTTTTCTCTCTCTTTCTTGGGATTTTTCTTTAGCATTCTCTCTCCCTCTCCACTTGGACAAAATGGGGGGGGGGTATTTGTAGGTGAGGATCAAAGGATGGGGGTTATGGGGAGATGAATGATATGGATGGGCATGGTGGGGTAGGCCCCACTAACTGTGTGGTGGTGAAGGGGCAAAGTGGAAGGGCTTTAGCCACATGTTAGAGACATGTGGCTAAAAAGATTGTGTGGTTGAGGTGAGGAGGTGGGGGGACTAGTGGTATAGAAAGGGGGTGAGAAATGAGTGGTGTAGACGGGGGTGAGAAATGGGTGGTGTAGAGGGTGTGTGAAATGGGTGGTGGAGAGGGGGTATGAGAATGAGTGGAGGAGGTGAGAAGGTGGGTAGGCTAGGGCTGTGGACCTTAAGATCTTAGGTTGGGATTGAAAGTTGTTTTTAGGGGTAATTGAGGAAAAATAGGATATTTGGTAAAAGTAATGATTGCTTTTTCTCAAAAATATCAACCATTTTTTGGATTTTTGCTCCTTTACTGTTTGGGCTTGCTTTCTAGCTTCTATCGCTCTAAGTATCTCAAGGTTTATAAGTTTTTTGCATCTCCCGAATATTCTGGTCGCAATGCGAATGTCATAATTCGATTCGAAGTAGGGTAAGCAGGTAAAAATGACATTGAATGACCCTAGAATGACTCATATCTATGATGGAGGGGTAAAATGTAAAATTGATTTTTAAAATTTTGATACAAAAGATGGTCTTTAGAGTTTGTGAGACACAGGCTTTGACTATTCGTGAATTTGACACTGGAGTCAAAAACTATGTTTGAAACCCTGAATTATTCTAGACCAAATTTCTTATGGACTTGAGACATGTTTTTCTGGATTTGAAGCAGAAATAATGGGGATCATGGTTGTCTAGGTTTTGGAATTATGAGTCCACATGACCTAATAGGTAGATAATTTGATTCCCGGTGAATTTTTGGGAGATTCTTGAAGGAAGGTCACTTGACCAAAAAATACACCTTAGACTTGTGAAGAACTGGGCCATTGAACTGTGCTGAGTCCATGGATGGACTTATCTATCAGGGTGTTTATTGAAGATCTTGAAAAAATCAAGAAAATAAGCTTGACTTTAAGGGATTTGGACTTTTAGAGAATTCTCAGAGGCTAAGTGTCCAATGCTGGTAGAAGTGACTTGGTTGTAATTCGGGGGAGAATAGGGTGATTAGGGTGCATTGGGTCGTTTGGAGACCCTGATCTAGTTTTTATGGGGAGATCTTGGGCTTACCAAGATGGGGCCACTGACTAGTTGAGTTTCTGATTTGTGATGGGCCTTTAAGGATTTATCGAGGGTCTAATTTTGGAGAGAAATTGTGTATTTTGGGGATGTTGGGGTAAAATGGTAATTTCTCTAACTTTTTGTGCTTCAATGTGGGAAGGCTTATGAAGGCCGGATAATCCTAGAGAAAATGGGTCAATTAGCCTAAAGTTGAGATTTTTAGAGGTGTAGGGGTAAAATGGTATTTTGCTATCCCTTTGATGCTTCAATGTGGGAAGGCTTATAAAAGTTGGAAAATTCGAAAGGGCTTCATTGAAGGAGGATTTATGAAGGTTGAGGAGTCTTGGAGAAAATGAGTTCAATTAACTATAGTTGGGATTTTTAAAGGTGTAGGGGTAAAATGGTAATTTTCCAGTCTTTTGATGCTTTAATGTGGGAAGGCTTATGAATGTTGAAAAATTTAAAAGGGCTTTATTGTGAGAGGATTTATGAAGGATGAAGAGTCTTGGAGAAAATGAGTCTAATATACTAGATTTGGGTTTTTTTAGAGGTATGGGGGTAAAATGGTAATTTGTTAGCCTTTTGGTGCTTCAGGGTGGGAAAGCTTCTGAAGTTTGGAAATTTTAAATTGAAATAGAGTTGATAGTTTGAAGCTTGGACCCTTGTAGTCTTAGGGTGTTTTCTGGAGAAATTTTGGTTTAGTTTAATTGATAATTGGGTGGAGTTTAGACATTGACAGTGCATTTGCGGCCATAGTATCCTTTAAGAATGCTTAACCATCTGGGGTTCAGGGGAGTCTAGGATCTAACTTTGTCTCTTACTATAATGAACTCATTTGACTCCATTAATTAGCCCGAGTCAAAATTTGGGTGCTGATAGATGCCCCCCCTTTGGTATGTGTGGCGAAGCTATATGTAGCAAAGAAAAGAAGTGCCCAAATTTTGACTTGGCTGAGATAG
>JAOXJP010207332.1:0-11951 GCA_025762735.1 Platanus orientalis
TTTATTAATTAATGTATAAATTAATAAATTATTAATTTATCGATTAAATAATATCTCGATTAATTAATAAATTTTCAAGGTCCTAAGGGTATTAATTTATAGAGGTTTAACTGTAGTTCTTTTATCTTGTTTCTCAAAAATGGGATTCGAGAACACTTCAATGGATGAGATAAACTTCTAATTTAGAATTTCTCTAATAAAAAATGTCATTTTTTTGTATGTGGAGGATTAGGATTTTAGAGGCGAAATTATATAAGATTTCATATCCCTTTTGTGTTCTTGAGTTCTGGCACAAAAGGGATGTCTGAGAATTGATCGATAGGTTATTTATCTTGAGATGCTTTTATGAGAAAGGGTGTAAAAGGGTTACACAGAAATTTTTTTTGGTAATTCCTTAGGTTTTCTCTTCTAGGGTTTGATAAAAATAAAGGGTTGGTAAGGTCCTTGTACTTCTTGTTTTCTCACATAGTGGAACTAGGATCTATCTTGCCCTATGGATGTATGCAGCTAAGTTGAACCATGTAAGTCTTCTATTTCATCTTTTCTAATTGTTATTTTTTTGTGAAAAAGATTATTATCTATTTATTTAGAAGAGACCCAAATCCCACAAAGCGGTAAATCAGGCCTGTGTCAACTGTCCCAATAATTGGTATTAAAGCTGTCTATTTGTATTTGTGAGGGAGAAGGATGGGATAGTAGAAAAAACATTATGCCAGGATTCTTCCTAAAGGCCATAGCTCAATTCACTATAGAAGTAAAGGTTTTTGTCATTCAATTCTCAGTGGAAACATTTGATGAAAGAGGTAGTTTCACTCTTTGACAAAGAAGAGTAAGAGATTAATTAGTTTAGCATGTTGTGTAAATGATGTTGCAGGGAAGCAAGTTCATAACAATGGAAGATGATGGGTAGAAAGACATAGAGATACACACAATTTGCCTCTTTCTTAAAAGGAACTTGTTATTTAGTATTATGGATGTGGATTCAACATCATTTTATGGAAGAAGTTAAATAAATTTTACATAAGAAATAGTATTAGCAACAAGCAATTAGCAACTATATGGGCTAAAGACGATAAAAGGTCCTAATCTTTTGGATCACTTAAATTTTAATAAACTTTCGGATCAACTAATCAATTTTATTGTCACGGTGGTGGATTTCTTCTTTCTTCCTGAATATTTTTTTTTTTTTTTTTTTTTTGAGAGGTAAAAGAGAAAATTTATTCCAAGAAAAAACACGCCAAAGACATCACTAAGCCGGTGAAAGAACAGAACGAAAAGAAAAACAACTAGAAACAAAAGAACCAACAAGGAAAAACAAAACTACAACTTCTTACACCACAATAAATACCACTCTGACTCCATAAAATCATCTCTAATAGACACCCACTCAAACAAATACTGATAAATGAAATAGAACAGCTAAGCCTCAGTCCTTTGATTGCTCTCAAAGATCCTAGCATTATGTTCTCTCCAAATGCCCCAACAGATAGCCCCTGGAAGGGCACACCAGATAATATTGGGTAACCCTTCCAACTCATTGATCCACCACCTTGAGATTAGCTCCCGAAGGTGGTTAGGAAAAGACCATGAAACTCGAAGGCGAGAGAGAAAAGAACCACAAATCCTATTAGCCACGACACAATGAAGAAAAAAGTGATCCACCAATTCCTCATTCATACACAAGACACACCTATTCGCCAAATTCCAACTTCTATTTTGCAAATGATTGAGGTCAGAATTTTATCTAGATACGCATTCCAAATGAAAAAACACACTTTAGACGGGATGCCCAAAATCCATATGCTTCTGTGGGGAAACAAAAAGACCTATGGTTCACCAACTCCAAATACAAAGTTTTAGAGTTAAAAATGTCTTTCTTGTCCAAACCCCACTCCCAACTGTCACAAACTACAAGAACCGGATGCAACCCCTCCAACAATTTCAGTAACCTAACTAACTCGCCAACTTCCCAATCATTTAAATTTCTACAAAATCTAGGCACCCAAATATTACCACTACAATCAAAGCAATCCCCACCAAAGCCAAAGTGTCCTCCGTAAGCGAGATCAAACTACTAAAAGGCTCTTTGAGAGGAGCCTCCACCAGCCACCTATCCTCTCAAAATCGAATCTCGTTACCCGCACCTAGACGGAACTTGATAAACTTCCAAAAGTCACCAAATAAATAGATTTCCAAATACCACACCCATGTCTCACATGCACTTAATCTCCCAACTCAAAAATTCGCCAAATCTCGCCACTACAACTTTTCTCCATAGACTATCTCTGTCAACTCCAAATCTCCAAAGCCATTTGACCAAGAGCCCCCTATTACTTCCTGAGTCCTACAATAACATGGTGACAATGTTATTATTTAAGATAGAAATTGTAGCATGGAGGACGTCATAACATCACCCCAATAAAATGTGGTTAAGAGAAAACCAAATCTTAAAGAAAAACAAGATTATGGAATGGTTGTTTGGAAGGAGTGTAATAAAGCTAGGTCATCCACATGGAGTCTAAGATAGATTTTATAGAGTCTAAGTCCATAGGTAAGGGTAAGGTGCAATGTATCCATTGCAAAGAATATAGAAACATAAGAAGTGTTGTTCAAAATGTGTTGATAGGAAGAAAGGTGATAATCTAAGTATAATAGTAGCATAAGAACATGGAGAAACATTGGAGACATTTACAATCTTCAAATGTATGTGCACTTCTTCTATAAATGAATATTATATTCATGAAACCTTATTCTTATATTCTACAAGAAAAAAATACTTTGATATGTTCCAATAAAAGAAAACATATGTTCTCATTGGGTGGCAGATCTACTTGTGATGTCATGGGTGTTGAGATGGTGAAGATTAAGATGTTGATGGAGTTCAAACTTTAGTTGGCGAGCCATATGTTGTAAAGATGCAATGAATCTAACAACACTAGGCCAATTAAACTCAATGGGTTGCAAGTATTTAGACTAGTTGAAACCATACAATTACATTGTTTGGTCTTGATGAAGGAAGAACAATGTGATAGTTTGTATCTTTTGATGGGAAATACGATGATTAATAGAATTCCTTTGATTTCAATTAGAAGCTAAAAAAGGTGTGCATGGATTAACAAGTACTGGTGTAGGGTCTATTTTGCCACGGAGTAAAAAGTATTATAAGTTTCCGAATGATAGACAATGGTGAGATAGTTATTGTGATTAAAATAATGGATTGTGATCCCTGTCTAGAGTTAATTATGTGAATGGACTTAGGGTAACTACATATGTGCATTAGCAAAATTATGATTGAGTTAGATGAAGTTAAGATCAGATAATTTTGATGGTCTGTGTGTAACCAGTGGTCCTTTAAGGCCAATAGCTGCTTTAAGTTATAGTATATAAGTTACTTGATTCAAGTTCAACGTGGAGTATTCACTATTAGTGGCACTAGTTTCCTTCAACATTGAAACAAGGATTCTCTAAAGGATGCAAAGAAGCACAATGGTTAATCATTCTAGCAGTTGCAAATCAAGCCAAGTTATAGATTGATGTGTATTAATTCTTAGCCATTGAATTGGATAGAAATCCATTGGATGAAATTTGGATTTCTAACTTGAATTTGTTTCTATTTAAAAGTGTTTGTTTTCCTTGTACATAGATGACTAGGTTCTTTATGAGAACTTACATAAATTTCTTAACAATCGATTGGGCTCCTTTAGGTGCAAAAGGGATGTTTGGGAATTGATTGAGTGGTGTTTATGTGAGAGGCTTGTGTGAGAATGGGTTGTAAAAGAGTTATGTGACAATGGCCCTCTCATAGGGTTTGATGAGAATAAAGGGTTAATAAAACCTATGCATTTATTGTGTTCTCTCTTAGTGGAATAGAGTTTCTTGTATATAATTAAGCTTTTTATTAACCTTGTAATCTAGAGACTATAAAAAATAGGACCTTCTCATTTGATGTATGAAAAATCCTTTGCCAAAAAATTACACAAAAAGAAAAGGAGAAAGAAAAATGAAAACCAATTTACTTAATAATGTTAATTCTAATAAATGAAGAAAAAAATATTCGAGACCAAGATATATAACGTTCAAGAGAATTAGCAAATTCATAAATAAAGAAAGAAACCAAGGAAAGGAAGAAAGAGAAATAAAAAATACATCAAAATTCATGAAAAATAATATCAAACTACCAACAAGCTTGTAGCCTAAAATGCTCATTGGATTAGGGAATAACAAATGTCAAGAAAACAATAAAATTAAATAAAAAGGCAACAAAGTTCCAAGGTTATATATCAATGTACTCAACTCATATTCCTAAGAAAATTGTTGCTAACATAAAGCTAGACAAATATTTTAGTAAAGGAGGAGATTAGATCCTTTGTTAAGGGAGATAAGATGTATCGCTCTCCTTTAAGGAGAGTTTGAAGAATGAATTAACCAAGCATAGCATAAGAAAGATACCTAATTTGGGAGGTCATAGGAAATGGGGTTTTTCGTATCTAAAATATAAAGTTTCAGTCTATTGGCAATAATATAACAAGTTATAATTATTGTACAATAAATCTAGATATGAATAAATTTTACGATAGAGTTGAATGAAAATATAAAAAAAATAATGGAAAATGGATTTTAAGAAAAGATGTCGAAGCTGGGTATGAAGAGTTACCTCTTCCATGTCTTATAAAGATATGTTGAATGAATCCCTAAACAATGAGTTTTACCTAGAGAGATAAGACAAGGGGATACTATATCCTTTTTCTTATTTTTGAAATATAAAGAATGATTATCCGCTAGCCTAATAAAGAAAAAGAGAACAAAAATAAAATTGAAAACTTTAAGACATCCTAGGCCTTCAATTTCTCATCTATTCTTTGTGGATGGCTATTATATTTTTAATAAAGGAAAATTCATTCAAGATGAAAAGCGGGATGAGTAATCCCAAAAGATACAACACCAAAGCAAAGCAAGAAACTAATTGCATAAGAACATTCTTCCCCATTCCTCCTTAGCTCTCGTCACATAGTAATCTCCCAAATGACTACATCTCAAACCCCAGAAGCAAACCAAATCTTTTGCCCTTGAGAAAACTTTGAAAGTTGGTTCACGGTATCCCTCAAATACTCTTTGATTCCTTTCAAGCCAAATCCTCTAGCAAACCGCAAGAAGAAGGTTCCATAAAGTTTGACCTTTACTCAATGCATTCCATATATCCCAAGATAAAATGAGAGATCCAACATGCTTTGGGAAAACCCATGAAAGGCCAATATCATTCAAGAACATTGTCCAAACCTCATCAGCAAAAGGACAAAGAATGAATAAATGATCAATACTCTTTGCCTAACACAAGCATTAGGCATGATCATACCATGGTACTGAAGGACAACATGCTTTGTGGATGACTATTATATATTTTCAAAAGTAAATAAGAAGAAAATAAGAGAAATTAAAGATGTTATAAAATATTTTAAAGAAGCTTAAGGGCAATCCATAAACTATTCAAAATCAATCTTCAGCCCAAATACCCTTATAAATCCATAAGATTAATCATGGCATATCAAAGACTAAACCAAATTTAAGCCTTATCCAAGTATCTAGGTATAAGTTATAGCATAGGTGCATAGGTCTCGTATCAAAAAAAAAAGAAAACACTTAGAGAATAGGTCAAATAAAGTCACATATTTTCTTTTATTGAGGATAAAATTTCTAAAAGTTGCAATAATGGAACAAAAAACTCATCTTCGGTAGGGAAAAAATCCTCCTAAAATTTATAGTCACCAACATCCCTACCTATTCAAAAATTCAATGGCTTACTTCTTGTAACCAAATAAATAATGTAATGCAATAGATGTAAAATAGAGAAATTTCTGATGGGGAAAAAAACGATAAAAGGAAGATGCACTAAATTAAAGGAGAAGAGCTACATAAGAATAAGGGGATTAAAAGTATAGTCTTTCGGGATCTCCACACATTCAATCTAGTTTGTTAGCTAAATATCACTGGAAGAAAATATTTGAACCTACATGCTTATGGTTAAGAGTGCTAAAATCAAATTATTTTGAAGGGAAAACTTTATACAAACCAAAAATAAACATTATAACTCCTGGACCAAGAAAAGCATCCTAAGAGGGATAGACTTATTGGTTTAAGGTATAAGATGGGATGTAGGGGAAGGATCTTCCATAGATATATTGAAAGGTCCATGAATACCCTCAAAGAAAAATTATAACACTTCCTTAAGTAACTGTAATATGTGTATAATAGAAAGAGCAGAAAATCATGTAGATAAAACATAAAGGATAGTGTGGCCAAAATTTTCTAGAAAATCTATTCACCAAACATGAGATTGATGAAATGTTCAAAATCCCCCTTAGTAATAAACTAGTAAAGGATAGAATAATATGGCACTTCAATGAAAAAGGAAATTTTTCAATATTATCAGCCTATTTCTTAAAAGTCTCTCGAATAGCAAAACTAATAGAATTCCCATGGAAAAAAATATAAGGTTTAAATGCCCCATCCCAAAGATTAAATACTTCCTATGGAAAGCATGTAAGGAGATTCTCCCGAAGGATGAAATCCTAACAAAGAGGAAATTAAGAGGCAATTAAGAATGTCCAGTGTGTAAAAATGAATTTATATCAATTTTTCACTACTTAATAAAATGTTCTTCAGTTACAGAGGTATGTTTTGCCTCTGATTTAATTTTGAGATATTATAATATATCTGCCCCATCTTTTATAGAGTATTTAAAAAGTTGGTTTAATAAAAATTCAAAGCAGAGAATGAAAAAAAGAAAAAACCTTAGAAAATATTGTTTATGTTGATGCATATGAAAAACCATAAACAAAGTAGTCTTTGAAACTGCATGCTTTAATATTAGAATGGTCTCATGTCTTTTTAGACTATCTCAACAGATGTTTGCATTCAACACAATCTGGAAACTCCAAGAAAAGACCAAACAAATCATAGGCCTTAACTTCAAGGAGTGCTAACACGTCTTGACCAAAGCTAGATCAATTTTAATGGAGTATTATCCTCCACAAATAGTAAGGCTGGGAGTAATATTGAGAAATAATCAGCAAGGAAGTCTTATTTTGGCCAAAGCAGATCCAAGACCCTTAACATCAGTATTAGTTGTGGAATGCTTGGTGGCAATGTCAGACACTAGTATAGTTGAAGCCTTGGGAATTAAAAAATTTCAACTTGAAGGAAAGTCGCTCAGAGTGATGAGGCATTGAGGGTAGATTTAAAAGTCTCCGATTGAAATCTGAAACCTTATAAAGGAATGTAAAATTTTATTGAATAGCTTTGAAGTGGTCTCCATAAACCACGTCAAAAGATCCTCTAACATGGTGGCAGATCCCTTTAACCTTATTAGGGGCTTCCATTCATCAGCTATCTCTTCCTACTCTCCCTCCCTTTATTTAGTGAAGAGAAAAATGGATGTTAACAATTAGGCATTTACATATGCCTCTGTTTAGCTTGGTTTTTTTTATAAATAAATTTCGTTATATTACCAAAAGAATTACAACATACAAAGGCATAAACCATTTATTCACATTTTTCAAGTACTTAAAACGTATAAAGCTAGAATGCTTGAAGGGATTTAGGCCCTAAGAGATATAGAAAACTCAGGATGAGTTTGAAGCATAATGATAAGGTCAACTATAAGCCCAACAAGACAAGGAAGTGGCAGAGATCTAGGGCTGACAATTGGGTCGTTTGGGCTGGACTAAGGCTATCCCAAGCCCAACCCAAAATATATGCATGAGCCAGAGCCTAAACTTAGCCCGATACAGGTAGTTCCAAACTCGGTCCGTTATAAAACAATGGGCTTCGAGCCAAGTTCAGGTTGCTTGAACTAACTACACTATGGATAGACACGTGATTTGTATATGGTTAAAAGTGTTTGTTTCAAAAGGTTAGTGTCTAAAAAGAGGTACCAAATTCAAAAACACATCACCTGTCAGAGTGTCAGTATCACATATGGTGATACTTGAAGACTTTATTGATAGCTGGATATGAAATGTACATAGAAGACTCTTTTCTCTCTTCTCTGTAATTCTTCTCTAACTTACCTAGCCATAACCGTAGCTTCGAAGCTTTGCGCTTGTGTCATCTTCCTTGAAATCTGCAGAGGTATGATCGACTTGCTTTCTTCAAAGAATAGAGTAGCATAAACCTGAAGCGGTAATGGAGGAAGAAGAGTTGAACGTATGAGAGAGACCCTTGCTTGAAGCCTGAATTCAGAATCGTGTGAGCCTTTTAATCTCTCTCGAGACTTGTGGAGTCCTTCCTCTCAGGGTCCTCGTCTCAAAAATCTCAAAGAAGACCCCTCACCATGTAGATGTATAAGGTACTTATAGAGGGTTTTGCTGACTTAGAACCCCATTTGGCTGCTTGATTTAAGCCTTTTTTGTAGCATACACTCCCTCTTGTTGTGGCAGTTTAGCTGATGTGGTGCACTTCCATTGGTTGTTGGGGAGATTTTGTATGCATCTTGAATCCTTAACCGTGTGGGTTTCTAACCTTCAATCTCATCTAATCTCTAGTTTTGAGGGATTTGATGAGACTGAGGAGTTCTATTTCAGTAGGACTGCATATTGGATCAGAATTGAGATATTTGACACGTACGATTTGGAGAATCCTGTATGAGTGGGACCCTATCCATTAGCTTCCTGGGAGACTTGGGAGTCTAAAAATGCATCCTTCACGATTCATAGGGATTTATGCCACTTAATATATCAGATTTGGGCTTCTGGCTTCATCCTTTGCGATGCACCTATCATTGTGAAGTATTGTTCACCATCGCGAACCATGTCCTTCATAAAGTGTTATTTTATACATCTCTATTCGCAATGACTTGATTTTAGTCCATGTTTCGTGAGCACTATTCATTCTTTACAATGGGGGTAAATTTGTGTCGTGCCAATAGTTACCCCTTCAAAGAGCTTGCCATGTGTCATCGCGGGAGGAGGTATTCGAAACATGGTTTCAAAAGTCAGCCAATCCGAATCGAAATTGGCCAGGACCGGTCCAATTTATACCTTCAACTCGGGATCTGCAACGGAGCGGCCGATCCTGGTTAGGAATCAGCCAATCCAGGTGTGGATCGGCCAATCCACACACCTGGACCGATCTGTGTGTGGATCGGCTAGGATTTTATAGATTTTTTTTTTTCAAATTTTGTTCTTCAACACATTTTTTTAATTTGTTTTTGTTACGGATCGGCTGATCTAGATCAAAATCGGCCCAAATCAACCAACCTAGATCGAGAATTGGCCAAGACCGATTCTGACTCCGATCCCGACTTTTTAAACCATGACTCGAACTGTCATCGCGAAGGATGTATTTTCATTTTCTGTTGTGAAAAAAGACCTTTTTACCATTGTTTTTCGGTGCACGTTTTTTAAACGGCAACACAAAATGATAGAAATACCCTTCACAGTATAAATATCTCCTTCGTCTTCTTTTGCCATTTTTAGAAAAGTTTAAAATCCACAGAATCCATTATCAAGAGCGTAAACCCCTACAATCGTCACCTTCCTGCCTTCGAATCTAAAATCCATTCCAGCCAAAAGCTCCCTCTTGACTCTGCAATCATTCTGGTATTCTTTTCAAGGTGTTTCACCATTGGGATAAGGTGTATTCAAAGATTTTCACATTCTTGAACCCGAAACCCTTATTCTTCATCCTTTTCATCTTTTGGTGAGTTTTAGAGCCTTAACCAATCTCTTTCAAATGCAGTCATATCGGGACCGGTTTAGTAGATTTTGGTAGAGTTTTAACATTTCTAGGGTTTGAAAACCCTTTCGGTTACTCTAGTCGTCTTCTTCGGTGATGGTGATCTCTATTGGTCCAGTCCGACACTTGAGCCCTGACTCGCGATAGTTGTAGACTGGATCTCGATAGCCTCCACACGAACTCTGATCGCAATGTTGACACATTTTCTTCGTAGACGATGATACTCCTTCGTGTGTGAAATGTTTGTCTTCATTGATGAGCTTTTGCACCACGATGGACATAGCATCGTCTCGATTGTACTTGTCTCGCGATGAGTTATTGTTTGCCATGCTGATTATGATCGCGATGGTTCTTGCTTCACAAAGGAACATGTATTGCAAAGGAAAACATCCCATACTTAGCTTTATTTATGATTTTTTACTAAGAACTTTTTTCCTTTGTACTTATGATGTTTCTTCCTTGTGTAGATATGGCTCCGAGAAAGGTCTTGATTGTTGGTGAAGTCAAACACGAATTCCAGTTTGCTAGCATCCCAACACCTAAGCTCGGCACCTACCACAGTCAGTCAATTTTTAATAACAACTTCGTAGGCCCTGTTGATGCTCATTCCCCCAATCCTCCCAAGTATATATCTGTGGTGCATCAGGGATGGGGAATAATTGGAGACAAGCACCCAAGAGTAGCCAGGTATCGTGATGACCGGACACTTCTGCCATCTTTTAAGAAAGGGGTTAGGCTAGAAGTCACTGAAGCGGCTGAATTTAATCCACTGATTCGGAAATTAATTCAACAAGAGGTGAAGTGGACCAACTTAAACTTGAGAGGTTCTTCCAACTTAGACTAGACAACAAATGGGAGACCTTTGTGAAGATATGCCTTGACTCCTTTTCTAAACTAATTGCCAGTGTGGAAATGACTGAGGCAATCAAGGAATTGACTAGGACCATCAATGGGCATAACTCAATGATGATTGAAGCGTTGTCACGCTGGTGCCTTAACACAACACCTTCTTTACAAGGTATGGAGAAGTTGGTATTACGCTGTGGGAGTTTGTTGAAGTATTTATGCTCCCAACAATTGGAGATGTTTACGAGTACATTCCCTCGAATGAAGAGATTACACACCTACCCAAGGCAACAACTAAGTTGTTCCGCCTCCCTGCCTGATTCAACATAGATAAAATATCCTATGGGGCATGGATAAACCAATTCATTGAATCGGCTGTTGAGAAGAGACCTAGGGGCAAGAAATTTCTCAGGCATCTGTTACTAACGATAAGAAGGGCAGTGTTGACAATGACGTTTTCTTGGCCGGAATGTAAGCAACATTTTTGAGCAGTTTTGCCTCAACAAAATCCTTCCTAGCACCTTCATCGCAGTGGGAAATTAGCTTTGGGCTAAAAGGTTAGCCTTTCACTTGCTGCCCTATGCTGCCTGTATAGTGGGATGAGAGAAATCGTTACACATGGTTTGAAAACCAAACAAGCTGGGAACAAGACAGTCTACTTCCCAATGCAATACTTATTGGGTTGGTTATACCTTCATTTTGACAACCTATATCATTTTGACAACCAACCCATAAAGAAGCCATTCTGAACACCATTAAGAACCAACGGGCTATCGAAGTCATAGTTGGATATTTTGGGAGAGATAAAAAGGGGAAAGAGAAGAAAAGAAGAAAAAGAAGAAGAGGAGAAGAGGAAAACATAGGGAGAGCATATATTGATTTCTCCCATATGGTGTTGCTCTTTATTATATACTAGGGTGCATTGAAATACAAAAATACCATTATACCCTCACACACGCACATTACATATACGCCTACACTCCCCTCAAGCTGGGCGAAATACATTAAAGAGATTCAGCTTGCTAGTTAAAGACAAAAATACATCACGACTAAGACCCTTGGTAAAGATATCCGCAAGTTGATCCCCAGTTGGAATAAACGGTGTACAAATTATTCCACTAAGGAGTTTCTCTCGAATAAAATGGCGTTCAACCTCAATATATTTGGTGCAATCATGCTGTACCGGATTATGAGCAATGCTAATGGCAACCTTATTATCACAATAGAGGCGCATAAGAGAGGAGACAAGAAGACCAAGTTCAGAAAGAAGAAGATATAACCATAAAAGCTCACAAATACCATGAGTCATCGACCGAAACTTAGCCACAGCACTAGAATGGGCAACGACAGACTGTTTCTTGCTGCACCAAGTA
>JAOXJP010207343.1:0-11951 GCA_025762735.1 Platanus orientalis
TTCTCCAAGTGTTGATGTCACTCACGGTTCCCTTATTTCTTCTTCCCTAGGTGTAGCCACAAGTTCCTTCTCTCCTTCAAGGTATATCTCTATTCTTTCTCTTTATCTCTTAATTTCTTCATAACTTTCTCTTTCTTTCTATACTAATATCTTCTCATTATTTATGTCATATTCTTATTTCTTTCTTTCTTCTTCTTTTTCTTCTTCTTTGTTCTCTTGAAACCTCCATTAGAGCACATTCACTTTTTCTGAAATTCATTTTATCGGAATTTCATGAAATTTTTAACTGTAGAACCATGTCACACGTCAAAAACGACCATAAAATTTTCAGAATTTTCTGACACGTCAAAAAGGTATTTTGGTAATTTCGGATTTACTGTCCAAAATGACAAAAATACCATTTTTGGGTTTTTTCCTTCTTTTCATTATACATTCTTCTAAACTCTATTTCTGCAAGTCTATTATCAATTTTCTCTTATTTTTGTGGTTACTTAAAGTACTAAATTCAATTCTTGAAACTTTTGCTTCCGCACATTAAATTTAACCATTATTTGAGGGCTTTGGAATTACTCTACATCAATTTTTGGTATCTTCTCCCTTGTGCTGCATTAGTTTTGGTATCAAAGCTTATATGTTACATCAGTTTGTCATCCGCTTAGCATGGTTATCTTACCAGGAAGTTTCCCTTCTTCTGGACATTGTTCAGGTCCTAATACATCAACTCTTCCATACTTCATGGGAATTTTTGGACCTCCTGCCTCCTAAAAGTCAGCAAGGATTCAGTAAGTAAAACCTTCTTTTCCAAACAAATTAACTCTGTTCTTAATTACTATAGAATAAGAGTAAGAAAGACCTCCACAGCAGTAGCACTGGCTAACTGAAAAAGGTCTGCATATGTCACATCTGAATACTTGTCTTTGATAGGCTGAAGAAGCTTTAAAGCATTTATCAGACCTGAAACACGAGATTATGAAGCAAAATTGTTATCAGCCAAATAAGATTATGCATAGCAGAGAATCATTACCAGCGTTGGCTGCATGTTTCAGTTCTATTTCAAATCTCAAACTTCCATTAGCTCCACCTCGTCGTGGCCATTCCTCAATGTTCTTGTCATATGTACCAGCATCATGCCATCCAAGTCGAACCTGTATTTATAACAAAATCATTAATGATCTATAAAAAATCTTCTTCACATTTTTTTCCTTGCTGTCTATATCATGGTGGAAACAATGAGTATAATTCCCTACTTTCCAATTTAATATCATGATGCAGAACTATAATTTTCCACACAAAACAATGACATAAAAGATCAGGAATTTACATTTAGTCATCCCCCAAGAGTTCAAGCTATCTTCTTAAGATAGTTTTAACTGTGGTGGCAGAGGTAGAACATATTTGATTGACTTTATTGTTTTCTTTCTTCTTTTTTAATATATTCCTATTTCCTTCCCATTAAATCATTCAATGATAAAGTTCCTGTTATCAATCATAAGAATCAAATTGTTTTTTTTTCTTTGAAAAATAAATAATGTATTCTATTAAATCAACAAAATTTATATTCTGTTATAAATATATTCATTTGCATCACTAGAAATGATGTTTCTAAGATTCAAAGGAAAATCTAGTGGATACAATAATTTTTCCTCAGGTCCTAGATGCATTGATGCTAACAAATCCGCAGCTTAATTTGATTCTCTCCATACATACTAAATCTCTAAATCAAAGTCCCGAATGGAGCTCCAAATTTGACTTGTTATGGACAATACTCTCCAAGGATAGCAGTTTTTTAGTGACTATGTCGACTGCCAATTGGGAATCTAGGGCAATATGAAGCTTGCTAAATCCCTGATGAGCAGCATGTTGCAAGCCTTTAAAGAGAGCATACAACTCCACCCAAAGGATGTTTGAGTGTACTCCACAAGAACCTGTATATGCTAATAAAGGAGTGCCGACATCTGTCAGAAATATGCCACCATAACCAGCACCCTGTGAATCTAAGGATCTATCACAGCATTACGATACTATTCGACACAGAGGTTTCAGCCAATGACACATTCTCGGACTATCTGAGATCCAGTTTGCCGCAACATTCCATGTATCCATGATGATTCTTGGTGTCTCTTTGCATGCAGTTTGCAAACCTGAAATCTTAGCTTGTGCTTCAAATATGATCATTTGGATGAGTTGAGAGATTGTATCGTTAGAGTTCCAAAATCGGCTTCTATTCCTCTCAGCCCATATGTGAGACACCGTTGCATTAAAGACAAGCTTTCCAATAATTGCACCAATTGACTTTCCTTTGAAATTCCGTTAATCCATTTGCTCTCCCCATGAATCAACCTTAACCTTCTCCTTTGTTGACATAACATCAATAGAATTGTTCTCCATATTGAATCTACAAAAACACAATTAAAAAACAAATGTTCGAAGTTCTCTCCGTTGTTCCAGTGGAAACAACATTGGGCATTCCTTGGAGTATTTAGTTTGCAAAGGTGACTCTGAGTTGGCAGCCTCTTCGTCATGGCTCTTCATGTAATTAAACTATAATTTGGGATGTTATTAGGAAACCAAACCACATCCCACAAGTCCACTTTGGGAGAAGAGTTATAGATGAATTTCCAAGGTGATTTAGTTGTGAAACTACCTTCCAAGTTTGCTGTCCACACCACCCTATCATCTTTTGAGTGTTGCAGTCTTTCCAACTGGGGCAATGATTCCCATGCTTGCATGACTAGGGGAGATGTTACCCAGCCAGTATTCCGAAAGCCATTTAGAAGAATTTTTGCAACCTTAGTTGACCGGTCTAAACCAACATGATATCTAGTTCAGTTTCCAAACCTCTTAATCAATACAGCCCCTGGATACCAGTTATTGAGCCACAGCCTTGTACTTAATCCATTGCCTATGATGCGGATGACATTCCTTCTGACCAACTCCCTCAATTTCATAATTTTTTTCCAAACCCAAGAACAATCATCAGGGACTTTGACAGCCCAAATAGACTCTTGTTTCAATATTTAGCTTGCACCCATCGATCCCACAAGCTATTCCTCCTTGAAGCAATCCACCATACTAGTTTCATTATTCCAGAACTATTCATGACTTTCACCCTCCTTATATTCAGCCCCCCTTATCAGACAACATTATTAAGCACCATTACCTTCTAAGTATTATTTTCTTAGGAACCCTCTTGGTTCAGCAATGCCATTCCCAGCAAATTATTGATTCACTTTCCAGTACCATGCTGTTTTACTTGAGAAGGAAAGGCTAAAGAAGAAGACCAGAGAAGGAAAACCTGTAAGAGTTCATCTACCCCAAAACCTGATATGTCCCAACTGATTAGATAAATTCCTTTTTATTCTGATAAAAATAGAAATATTCAACCAAAACATAAATGGGAAAAATTAATTCCAAATTCTCATGAAAAATTTTCAGGAGAATAAAAGATATCAACAAGAAGCTGAATCCAGGATGCACTCAAAAAAAAAAAAACACATCAAGGATTTTTTCCAGTGACCACAATGAATTAGCAAACTTTCCCAGTTACCACAACATGGCTAAAAATATAAAATGAGCTAGCAAAGCCCCTTCCCTACAGGAAACCTTGTTTGAAGAGTTGAATTGAGAAATTCATCTGAAGTTTGCATGGTATCTTCCACTTTGCACGGGGAAAAGTTCTCTAAGTGTTCTCTCTCTATTCAGTAATTAAGACTTCCTTCTCTCATTACTTACATGTATAGATAGATGAGACTTGTACTTACCAAATTGAATTATCAAATGCCAATGTCCCCTTGCCCTGGTGGTTGTGGGATCGCCTCTCCTAGAGAGAGGTCACGGGTTCAATCCCACATGGCAGCATTCCACAGTGCATGCATTGGTGTCTGCCTCTCCACCTATGATGTGGATCCTACAGTATGATGTGGCAGTCAGCAGGTCCGAGACGCCAAGTGGGGCTACCATTTTTTTTTTTTAATTATCTAATTTATCTTCATTGCCAAAACCCAAATTACTTAATCTGATTGACCCAATTCTAACTCACACTCATGATGGAAAGCCCCCACGGACATATCTAACAAACCATTACTTCCAAATTTGGAAACTTTCTGACCAAATCTCAGCACAAAACCAAAAAGTAAACTACAGAAGACTTTTGAGACTTGAAATGGAAAATATTTGTACAAGTAGAGTGAAAATCTTAAAGAGATCTTAAATGAGACCTCAGACATTAGAACAAACATCCAGGCCAGAAATTTTCTGTGTACTTATATTCATAACCACATCCATAGTTACCATATTTGTTTGTCATTGCGTCCTCTCACACAGACGTGCTCTTATATTAAAAAAAATCAGAAGAAAGTAAAACTCTTTGCAGCAATGGAATCTCTAGGAGCACCCAAAACGTGAGAGAAAAAAACTTATGAAGCGTTTTCTTTTCTATTGAATAAATACTATACTTCACTGGTTTATTAGATACGACATAAATCTGTACTAGCCAACTTTATTTTCCTAATTCTATTAAAACCTTTACTTACCAAAATCCAAGTTACTCAAACCAATTTTAAATCCAAATGAGAGTGAAAGAGACTTTTGGAGTTTGAAACTGTTGTGATGTTATCTCGAATTATTAGTGTGATATGGAGAGCGAACCGAATGATCTGGAAAAAAGACCCGTTTTACCCGAGTTGGGTCTGACAACCCAAACCATTTTGGATTACTTTGAGGTATTTTTGGGCTTCCGTGCACTATTAGGGTTTTTGGGCCAATATATAAAGTCCCGTTCACAGGATTTTGGGAGGGTTTTTTTCGTGAGAAATTCTTTGAAATTTTCGGAATACTCATTGTAGCTCGAAAGCTTCTTGATCGTCTTTGCCCATGGACATAGAGAATATTGCCGAACCAAGTAAAATCCTTGTGTTATATGTGATTGTTTCTTTCTTTATCTGTTTTCTCATTTCATTTTATGTTATCATGAACCCGATTCCGATCAGTAGTTTAGACCAAATTTTGCCACAAACCCTGTCACTGACTTTGTGCCATTTTGTGAGGTACAAATTGGTTGAAGCATGCAATTTTTTCTATCAACTAAAAAAATTGTGGATATAGCTAGGGGTGAAATTGAGAAAGATATTCAAACAAGTGCATGCAAAATTAAAATCAACAACCTGGAGGGACCCTAGCTTCCAAGACTCCATCACATCAGTTATGTACTTGTCTTTCAGATCTCTGAAACGTTCATCTCAACTTTATATATAACTTTTCTATCCGAACTTATATTTCCATTGATTAAAGAAAAAATCAAAAACACTTTACACTGCCAAATCCTCGTCAATTTTGCTGAATCATAGAATAATATGACTTAAGAGAAGGCATTTTTACCCAGACTACTCCAAAGGGTTCCATTTTAGCAGAGAATACAGAATCTTACACCACATTTTCATTATAGATAACCAGTCATGTAACCATTTTTAGGCTTTTGGTTACAGAAAGCAACATAGAAAGTTATAAACCTCAATAAATAAACAAGTTAAATAGACGCATGCGATCAGTACCTTTGATCCAAAATTATTATCTTCATTCCAGTCCAAAAATATACCAATTACCAAAACCATTAACAACAGAAAAATCATTTAGAAAATAAACATGTCAGGTCAATTTACTCCAGTTCATGAGAATACCAAAAGTGGATGGCAAAATGTAGTCTTGAGAAGCTCTTTGATATCTTCTCTAGCACTTTTCAACTGAACAGGATCGGAGACGAAGCAAATTGGAGTGGTGACTGTGCCACCGGCATTGGGGCTGTGAACCAACGACCTTCTCTGAAGCTTCTAAGACTCCCACACAAAAAAAAACACGCAGACAAGATGAGAAATGAGGATACAGGGGGGGAGACGAGAGAGAGAGAGAGAGAGAGAGAGAGGGGTAGAACAAGTAGCTGAGGACAAACCTGGTGTAGGAACAAAGGGGGCAGTAAAGGCGACGGTCGGAGAGGTTTAAGAGAAGAAAGAGATATGGAAGGGGAGAGGAGAGGAACCGAAGAGGCATTGGGTCTAGAGGCCGGTGGGATGAGACGACAAGCGCCACCAAAACAAGCCATCGACGATGATGATGATGTTATTTGTGACACTCTCTGCCATTCGTTTCTCTCTTTTAAAACGTATGCATTTGTTCAAATTTCGATATCTCTTCCTAACTTCGAGTCTTTCATTTTTTTTTATTTTTTTTTGGTAATATCCTATCTTCAAGTCTTATCAACCAACACAAAACATAATTTCTGTTTTGTTTGTTTCCCGGCTTTTCCTTTTCCCTAAACCCGGTCTGGTTGCCTTGAATTGTATAGAAAAAAAAAAAAAAAAAAGAACAGGAGAAAAAATCTCACGAGAAAAGGAAAGAAAATAATCATGAGAAATACATGACAAAACCAACTTTTCATGGTAACTAGATAACTTAAAAATGATTTCCTGAGAAAACCTTTCATGGCAACCAGACTGGCTATGAAATTTTAATTAAGGAGAAAAAAACTATTTCACCAAGAAGCAATATTTCAGAGGGGGAAAGGCTGTGCAAGGGCAACAATCAATTCAAAAGCCACAAAAGTGCCACTTCTTGATCCTCCCATGTTTATTTAAGAGCTATGCATTTGGCACTGGTTCAATCACTGGTACTCTATAGATCCTGAACAAGTGCCCACCCTTGTTTAGGCTAGAGTATTCAAGAATAGAGGTGCATAGAGAGAGGAGCTGTGAATTTCAACAATTAATTGTCTCTTCTTAATTGTATATGGGTGTTTCGATGAAGGGACAAGCCTTTAGCATCCTGTTTGGTTCATTGAAAGTTAGAGGATTGGGTTTTTGGTCAATCACTTTTTTCCCATATTTTTGTATCATTTAGTTCAACTTCAAATTTTGGAAAAAGATGGATTGACTTGAAACTAGTTGGGGGATGTCTTATAATTTGAAATTAATGAAGTGTGTAAATTAATTTACTTAAGTGAGTTTTCTTGTTAGTATTCATTGACCCACACTCGCACCCTATTACTAGCCAAGAGTCACTCATATTTCTTTCCAAGTTGTAAAAGAATTGGCAAACCTGACCTACCGGGTGTTGGATCTGGGAATCCAATAATTCTAATAAATCCCTTAATTTCACAATGTTCAAAGTTGCATAAATTTAATTTAATAAAATTAAAACTGAGTGACCCAAGACATAAAGGTGCCGTTAGTGTGTTTCTTGAAGATAGTCGAAGCCTCCCACAAGATTGTGTACAAAGGAGCTTGCTAAACTACCTTCAAGATACAACTAAGCTCGGAATCAATTCCTTGTCTCTCAAAGGGCTTGTACTATCGGACAAAGACATATGATACCCCCATGTATATCTTATTGCCCATCTAGAGCCGAGTGTTCAAAAACATGCATGAAAACTTGTCCAAATTTTTCAGGAAAAAAATTCAGCCAAGTCTCCCCTTATCAAGTTGTTCAACATATGTGAAAACCGAGTCAAGTAGACAACAGTAGCACCATCAACCAAGTGGAGGTTACTCTACGTCAACACACTTGGATTTAGGTGGTTTTCCAAGGATACCAAGCAGGCTCCTCTAGGGAGGTGTTGATCCAAGGGTTGTATAAGGCCTTATGTCTTTCAACACATACTCAAAAAAGAGAGAAACATAAGAGAGAGAGAGAGAGAGATTTAATGGCTGCCTTTCTTCTCCTCCTTCTCTATATTCTTCTCTTTTCTCAGTCTCCACACTCTGTTTTTATCCTAATTCGTGCCTTAGTCGCAAGTCGGTTTTCAAGCCCAATTCTATATGTTTTATAATGATGGTGGGTCCCATTCCATCTCACCAACCTCCTTATACGTGTCCAACTCTTGATGGACACCAATCTAGACTCCTTATTGCAACTAGGCCATTCCCATGACAAGGCGTGGGCTTACTTGCATCACAAGCATCATTCTAGATATTTTGGGTTAGTCACAACTGACTTCAATCGCAGACCGAGCCCTATCGGGCCTAGGTCATGACTAATGGATCTCAGTTGCACACCGGGCCTTAACTAGCCTCAGTTGCAAACTTACATACACTCCCACCAAATGTGATAAATAGCTGCATTAAATGTAAGATTGCAAGTGTGGCAATGATAGGGTTTTCTTTGAACTAATGTAGAATCCATGCACACTCCACATCATAAGGTCTCGTTCTCCTCATTTGAGATTGTAGCCGCCGAATCAGTTCGCTCCAAATGGATTGGGAAAATTGACAATGGAAAAATAAGTATTCAAGATTTTCCCTACCATTCCAACAAAGTCAACATTGATATTGTCTTAAAATCTTAAGTTTGCACAATCTAATCTGAGTTGGAAGTCATTTGGTAAGAACCCTCCACATGATAAAGTTGTGTTTGGGGATGTGATTGGAGAACCAAACAGCATTTTCCCGGTTCACTTTATCATTACTTTTTTGAATAATATGCCATGCAGATTTAGTTGAGAAGCTTCCATCAAGTACTGCCATCCATATGACTTTATCTTCATCCAAATGGTGCAAGCGGTCTATAGAATTCAGATTTTGCCAAGCCTCCATAAGTAAGTGTGAGACAGCATGACCCGGATTCCGCTCTCCATTTCACATAATAAAAGAAACCATAACCATTCTATTGCTGCCAGCATCATAGTGAGTTCTTTCCCCCATATTGTTTTACTAAGACTCCCTCAAGATGCCAATTATCCAACCACGATCTAGTATTTGATCCATTGCCAATGATACTTTTAATGAGTTTCCGCAAGGTCTCTATACTTCAACAGCTTTTGTCATATCCACAAACAATCCTTTGACATTTTTAGAGTCCATATTGAATCCTTTTTAAGGTGTCTAGAGTGTAGCCATTTCACCCATAGGCTATCCTTCCTTGATGCAATCCACCAAATATGCTTTAGAATGCATGCTTGATTCATTTTCTTAACACGTTTAATGTTCAAGCCTCCCTCTTCAAATGGTTTACACACTGCATCCTAACTTATGGTGTGAGTTTTATAGTAAGGTCCGGACCAGCCCACAAAAATTTAGCAAATATGGACTCAATCTGTTTAATAGTGTTGCTAGGAATAGCAAAGACTTCAGACCATTAGATGTAGCAGCTTTGAAGTATTAACTTGACGAGAGTGACTCTTCTTGTATAAGAGAGAGGTCTAATTTTCCATCTTACAAGACGCTTCTTGATTCAATCCAAAAGAGGGAGGCAATCATTATATGAGAGTTTTCCAGAGATGAGAGGTACTCCGAGATACCTCATAGGGAGATGACCAATGGCAAACCATGTAATATGCACGAGTATCTCAGTCACTGGATCAGATACAACTGTAAAGAATTGTGATGATTTGTTCCCTTTGACTTGTAGCCAAGATATGTTCGAGAATATGTCCAGTATATTATTGACACTTTGAAGTGAAGCTTCATTAGCCCTGGTAAAAATCATAAGATCATCAACAAAAGCCAAGTGAGATAGATTAATACGTTTGCATTTGGGGATTAATGCAACTTCCTTCTCCAGCAAGGTAGGGAAGATTTCCATGGCCGGGCATAAAATATATGGTGACCGGGGATCTCCTTGTCTCAAGCCTCTTCTTCCAACAAAGTATCCAGCAGGATTCTCATTTATCAAGATGGAGAACTTCGGACTAGTAATACATTCCATAATTCAACCAATGAATCTTTATGGGAAGTTCATTCTCTGTAACACTTCCTAGATCTTTTTGGGAAGTTATTTCTATTCAAGAAAATCAAACATATTTAAGTTTACCATCACCAAAAAAATACAATGGAGTTAATTCCAAAAATTTGAGACATCAAAAGTCTAGAACTAGGCACAATGTCATTTTCAAGACAAAAACCTTGAACTACACCGTCATATGTTAACTAACATACCATCTGGAAAAGAATAAAAAGTCCTACCAACAAACAATTATCAAATTAAGAGATCATAAAATGGTCATGCTTCAAAAGGTTGTTTTCTTCTAACTGCATCAAAAAGAGAACATTAAATTTTGATTGAATTCAAGGAGCTGAATCTCTATAAAAATAAAAAAAATAAAAAAAGTCCACAAGAGATTCACCATGCATGGAACAGAAGAATACACCTTTAAAGGAACTATGTCCTTTCTCCACAAAAAAATAAATATCTTATGTAGTACCCTATCTTAATTCTAATATAAATGCCATAGAATTACGCTATTGTAAGAGTTTCATGTAAATGACCTATTCTTTATGGAATTGAAAATAAACTGAGGATTAGAGATTGTTAGTGAAGGATTAGGTTGTTTTTTGTTATGTGCGAGTGTAGGATTAGGGTGTTTGATGTTAAAGAAGCATTGAAAAAATGCATGTGGGAACATATTTAATGGCACTATTTATTTGGAATGTTTAGCTTAGTTTTCATCATAAGTGTAATAGATCAAAAAGATGTAGGTTGTAACCATTTTAGAATAGTTCAAACATAGAAAATAAGTATTTCTGCCTTTGACAAGAAGCACAAAACTCCCCTTTACCTCTTCTCTAATCACCAAGAACCATTCATGATTCACTGTGAGGCCATAAAACACAAATATTCCCCTTACCACCATTCCTAATATTCTTTTTAAATGCAATCTTCAAATGAGGTCCACATCCTTCAGTTTGCATCAGCTACCATTTCATTTTATAAAAAACAAAAGATGACTTCATTCTAATTTTAGTTAACAAATCAATATAAATCTGAATGAGATCACTTTGAATCATCACTTTATGGCTACAAATGCCTTGGAAAATTTGAAATGAAATGATTACATTATAGGTGGTTACCAAATAGGCCCTTATGTACTGTATTTTCTTTAATAAACATGGCCTTGTCAAGAATTTCAGTGTCACATACTAGGTTAGGATTATGTCATGGTCTAATGTGCACCGGTTCTTTGAAAGAGAGAAAAAAAAAATGAAAAGAAAAAGAGCAAGGGGTCCTTATAAACTAGAACAATATGATTATGGAGATGTAAGATTTTGTCTAAACATAATTAGGAAAATTAGTTGTTTCAGTATTCATGGATTATGCTCATGGTAGAATATCAATTTACATTCCTTCAAACCATGCCCAAAACATAATTTGGAAAATACACCGTTGGTTATGCTTACTCAGGCCACTTACAAGGCCTAGAGTATATACTACCCTTTCTTAAGAGCCCTTTGTTAGAAAATATGGAAGACAAAAACAAAGTTTTGAGACCTAATATATAAACACATTGCCACAACATTCAACCTGAGAAATACTGAAGTAGAAACTTTAAGCTCTACAACGATATCATTTCAAAGAGCATGCACTTTATCGCTACAACAATAATCTTGTATAGTCTACAAACACAACTCGGCTTAACTCAACAAAGCCTTATCCCAAACTACATGGGGTTGGGTACACAAATTCTATTATGACATTTCACTCAATCTAGGCCACATCTTCCATTAAATATGCTCCCCCCAATGGAATGTGCCCATCTAAATGCTTCAAATCCTCAGTCCAATAAACTTTGGAACACAATTCATGAAAGTAATTGCTTAAATTTATAAGCATTGAGTAAACACGTTTTTTGGCAATGTCTTCTGAATAGCCACAAGAAAAAAGTGTTTCAGTATGACATGAGAATTGTTGCTCTTAAGTCCATATATTTTGCACTCTCTAACATTGTCACACCGTGCAATATTAGAGGAGTAACCATCCGGAGTCTTCAAAGTCTTCATGACACAATAAAACATTTATTTCTCAATCTTGTCTATATTGTAGCAAGCATGTGGTGGATATGCACGAGTTCTGTCCAACTACCATTTCGGGTGGAGTTCATGTGTCACCTGTTAAAATAGGTGTCCTGACAAAGCCATCATAGATACTTTTTATGTTATTTTATTTGTTTGACATTTATAATAAAATATTTT
>JAOXJP010207354.1:0-11950 GCA_025762735.1 Platanus orientalis
TGTCTTGAATTCGCCGTGCGTTAAAAAAGGAACCGTAAATTAGAAACTAAGGGTATTTTGGGGTTTAAACATAATTTGGGAAATAGGGTTTCTTTGTTTATTATATATATTATTTTATTTTAGGTTTTAGGGGTGGAAGAGAGACTTTGGGGAGAGGCAAGAACATATTTGGCTTTGGTGAGTTTTTTCTTTGGGTTTTGCTTTGGGTTCTCCTTAGGCTTTGGGAACTTGCCGTTTGTGCATATTGTACTTTTATTTATTCTCCATATTAGTGAACTTATTGATCGTTTTCGTCCGTAGATGTAGGTAGGTTTTCCGAACCACGTTAAATATTGTCTTTTGTGTGATTGTTCTTTGCTATTTCTATTTTCTTGTTTTGTTTCTATGCATTGCATACTTGAATCCGATCCATGTTTCGTTCTGCTATGCTGTTCTGGCACAACAGTACCCATGATTTCGACAAAGTCTTGAAGGGTGGAGTGTGGGTGTTTATTTATTTATTTTTGATAATTTTATTGAACTTTAGAGATATTTTAGCATCTATCTAGGCAAATGAACTATTTAAGTTCTCCCAATAATAGCTTGATATACCACCTCACATGGGTCAATCCCTCTATGACAATGACTTTGCTTAAACCACTATTTGATGATTGATTGACTGACTGTTTTGTAGCATTATTATGTGATGGATGGAACAGAAAGTGTTGGGCCCTTTTGCTACGGGTTTGTTGGGGAAGGACTTGCGTAGACTTGTCATCGAGATAAGATTTCCACAAAATGAAACCAGGCTATATGAGAATGGATGAGGAACCAGGATCCTTTGCAATATTTTTTTTTTGATAAGTCTCTACAATTAGTTAAACTACATTAACGTGTAACAACTGTCTACAGCGTGACACATTTATAAAAGTTTAAAACTCCCACCAAAAAAATTGGTTGGATTTTATTTTGTAAAGATGTCGCATTTTGGAGAATATTTCACATTAATCTATTTTTTACTTATTGAAGAGGAACCAAACTCTCAGATGAGGGGTAATGCCCGAATCTCATGTCCTTGGTTTCCAACCACCGTAAACTAGTGTTGTATGTTTAAGAGGCTCCTGATTAGAGATAATACCTGCTTCCAAGGTGAAGCTCTGGTTGTAAGCTACACATTTTATAGTATAACTGGATCTAGTTATATGGTTCAAGTTTAGTTTCCATATGTAAACAAAGCTTTAAACCAATTAATATTACTCAATGTAAAGGGAATCCAATTTTATAAAGTACTATCCTAAACAAGTAATATAATGTCAAACTATTGGACCTCTTCTTTGTTGGATCTGTAATCTAACAATTCCACAATCTTAAAAGTCAAGTAATTTAATTTAATAAAAAAATAAATACAAGTGTCCCAAGACATAGAGGTGTCGTTTTTTGTTTTTCATGAAAATAGTCAAGGCCTCCTATAAGATTGTGCAAATGAGCATGCCAAGCTACCTCCGGGATACAACTAACCAAAGAATCAATTCCTTGTCTCTAAAAGGGCATTATCCAACAGAGACATCGGATATCTCCCTGTTTAACTCATAGTCCTTTATAAAGTTGGGTGTTCAATTTTTTCCAAAAAAATTGATAGTCTCCCATTTTCAAATTGTTAAACATATATGATTACCGAGTCAAGAAGACAACGGTAGCACCATCAACCGAGTGGAGGTTCCTCAACGTGAACACAGTTGGATGGATGTTATTTTTCAATTCAATGATGCAAGTAAGAGCTCCTCTAAGGGAGGTGTTAATCCAAGGGATATATAGGGCCTTGTGTGTCTTTCAAGACATACCCTAAAAGGAAAAGAAAAGAGAGAGAGAGAGAGAGAGAGAGAGAGAGAGAGAGAGAGAGAGAGAGAGAGAGAGAGATGACTTTAGTAGTAGTATTCTCTCATTCTTCTTCCTCTTCTTCTTTTTCTAAGTTTCTCTCTCTGTTTGTAACCCACCGAATGCCTTAGTCTCAAGTGGGTTTTCAAGTCCATTGTTTGCTTTATATAGTGATGATGGGCTCCCAATAAAACTCACCAAACCTCATTATGTGTCCACTTTCTGATGGACATCAATTTGGGCTTCTAATCGCGATCCAACACACGATTTGAGCTTATAATCGCAACCCAACGCACGATATGGGCTTAGTATGGACTTACTTGATGTGTAAGCTTCATCCTGTCTATTTGGGTCTATTGCGAACTAGCCCAAGTTCGGTCACGATGCATGGACCATAACAAGCTTTCATCACAATGCCGAATCTCGTCAAGCCTTCATCGTGGTACATTTTTCTCCAGATGCAACTTCATCGCGGTTCACTTGGCTCGTGATGCACCTTTATTACGGTACACATTGCTCACGGTGGACCTTCATTGTGGTACATCTCCATCACAATGCACTTTCATCGTGGTTTGGTTTAATCTTGATCTTGGTTAGCTCTTGATCCACTCTTTATTGATCATATTATTGAGATCAATCCAAGATCACATCTAAACCTTTGAAGAGGAATATTGGGAGCCCTAAAGGGACCCTGCAACGATGCACACGTGCAAAGTACAAAGTGTGCCTCAAACACCCAAGCTCTTGCCATTGTCCGTACACATGCGCGTGTGCACGGGCACAATGTGCTATACACCTTGTTACACATTAGAAACCTAAGAGGGAGTATGTTCTCTCAAAGTACATAAGGTATGGGAGAATGATTTCTTATATAGTACATTTAGAAAACCAAAATTTCCAATGTGGGACTATTCCTAAAGAGAGAATTTTGAAAACATTAACTTTTGAAAACGCTACACAAGAAGCTGGTTTTGGCTTCCTTTTTCAACATGCTTTGATTGTTTGCCTCAAAATAAATGAATATGGAGCTATCGGGTCCTCAGGTTCTTTTTTGGCCATTGTTAGAGTCCACATGGGAGCTTTCATGAGGGATTCCCAAGATATCCAGAATTGTATAGCTAAGAAGGCTGAAGCATGGAGTTTTTATATTAGGATACAGATGGCATCTGAATACCCATCCCAGCTAATTATTATTGAAGGGGATTGCCTTTCCATGGTTAAACTTCTCAATGTGCCAGAAAATTGTCCCCCTTGGCGTTCCAAAGTGATAATTATTCTAACAATATCTACATTTCATATGTTCCCCGAGCCAACAATAACAATGCTTATTGCATGGCAGCTATCAAGGCAAGGGACCATATTTCCCGAGATTGGAAAAGATCTCATGTGATGGACGAATTAACTTCTGTTGTTGAAGCTGAATCTTGTAACCAAATGCTTTCTTCTTGATGAATGAATTGAGTTTATGCTCTTTACCAATAATAATAATAATAATAATTGATGGGGAAGAGTACATCGAGGCCCCTACTACTCCGACAAACCAACACAATCCCAACCCTAGTGGAATCAACCCAAAGAGTTCTTGAAAAAACTAGCTCGGGAATCCCTTAAGGGCCCACTGACTTACTAAATACCGAGGCCATTGGCGAGAAACCAAAAATATCCCCCGATAACTGACCTCAAGTATTCCGAGAGTGACTCCGACTATTACTCATATCACTCGACACCTAAAGACCATTCAAGACCATAAGGTACCTGGGGCCCAAAATCCCCTAACACGCAGAAACACGACAACCCCAACTACTTCGCTTAAAGATAATCATAAAACCGTTATAAGAAAGGAATATTCTCTATAGGAGGCCTGACATTCTGAGAAAAGGATAGAGAGATTAGGGGAAGACGCGGCCAAGAATGTGGGGGAAAGCGACATGTGGGATCCTCTTTGATATGCCACCACTCGAGCCTACAAATACGGGTATCACTTCATTCTCCAGGTATAAGACATCAAAAACCCTAGAGAAAGAGAGAGATCTCTACTAATATAATTTCCCTATTATCTGACTTAACCGTCGGAGAGCTAGAGGTCGGCACCCGGCCGACGCCTAGCTTCTTGACCTTTTCTTGTTTTGTATGTGTAGAGCCCACTCCGTTAGGGACCTGGGACGATCGTGGGACCATCTGATCAGCTTAAATGAGCCTGCCAAACCATACACTATTAGTTGGTGCCATTTGTGGGAGATACCATTTCCCGGAGAACCTAAGGTCCACATGGTTGGAACCAGGTTAATGGCAGTTTAACACGACTAGGGTGCTGGATTTGATAGACAAGAAGCCTCTGCCTCTGATGGAGCACGCCCTGAAACCCCAAGGGTGGTTGTCCTTGAGCGGATTATCTAAGGGCTGACGGCGAGTGTGCAACTGTTAATGGAGTAGAATCGAGAGATTATATAAGCAGTAAGAGGCTGGAGAGGTGCACCCAACGATAATGACATAGGGCAGCCAAAACCCCATGCCTCTCTAGCCGGAAGCCATGACTAGGGATGTGAAGACGAGGCAGTAAGCGTCAAGACTTCCCGATTCTGAGAGGCAAGTCACCTTAGAGAAAGGATCCACATCCTAGACTTTTGGGAAGAGATGATGAAAGATGTGAGAAGGGAAATGGCGACTATGAAGAAAGCCCTGAAAGGAAAAGCCCCGACCACCGTCGATGGGATGATTCAAAGAACGGACCATCCATTCACCCTTGAGGTAATGGCTCGACTACTCCCTGACAAGTTTAAGCCGCCTTAAATGGATATGTTTGACGGTGGCAAGGATCCCCTCAATCATTTGAAGGCCTACAAGACACACATAAACCTTTAGGCGGTCTTTGACGAAATTATGTGTCGGGCTTTCCCAACGATAATCAAGGGGTCCGCCAGGGTTTGGTTCAGTCAGCTAAAGCCTGGCAACATTTCTAACTTCATAGAATTTAGTCATCATTTTGTTGGCTATTCCATTTGCGGCCAGAGGCACTGAAAGCCATCCACCTATCTGTTGAACATTAAGTAGAATAAAGGAGAAGTTGTTGCAGGTGGACGATGCCGATGAGAAGATGATAATGATCGCTCTCATGACAGGGCTGCTGCCCTCCAAGTTCCTTTTCTTTCTCTCCAAGAATCTCCCATCCCGCATGGCCAACCTCATGGTGAAGGCGCAACAACACATGAATGTTAAGGATACCCTCAACGCTAGACAAGAACAGGATGCCGGGCCTAATTCACAGTCTGATAAGAGAAAGAGGGAGCAACAACAAGCATTAAGGGAAGATAAAGGTGGTCGGGTAAGAGAAGGCAACGACAACCACGAGATCAAGGAAAGGGTTAACCTCCCCCTAAGTAGGTTTTAAAACTATACCCTTCTCAATGAACCAATGGAGCAGGTGTTTCTCTATATCAAGGATGACCTAAGCATCAAGTGACCTGAGAGGATCCGTGCCCCGCTAGAGAAGAGAAACCTTGACAAGTATTGTTGTTTTCACCGGGACCATGGCCATGACACCAACGATTGCTTTGACTTAAAAGAGTAAATAGGGGCCTTTATCCAACGAGGGCGGTTATAGAGATTTGTTGTTAAACGGTACCCAGCCAGACATGAAGACACCCGCTGGGACCCTCCTGCTCGGGAAGAAAGAAGGCATAAAGGGCTAATAGGGGAGATAAGTGTAATAGCTAGTGGGTTTGTCAGGGAAGGAGAGTCTAGCTCAGTGAGAAGATCGCACATGAGGCAAATTCGGGCAGATAGAGACAGACAAATGATGATGACAAAGAGGCCGACAAAACATCACAAACCAGAGCATCCTCCCATCACCTTCTCTACAAAAGATGTTTGAGGGGTGAGTCAGCCACTTGATGACGCCTTGGTGGTGACATTAGTTATTTCAAACTACATCACGCACCGTATTCTCATCGATAATGGCAGCTCAACAGACATTCTTTATCTCTTGACCTTTGACCAAATGGGTATCAGACGAGATAAAATTAGTCCCGTTCAAATGCCCTTGGTTGGGTTCATGGGTGATCGATTACTCCCACTTAGAACGATTGGTTTGCCAATCACAGTCGGTACAGGAGATCGACAAGTCACCAAGGTGGTCGATTGCCCCTCTGCTTACAACGCAATACTCAAAAGGGTAGCACTGAATCAACTGAGGGTAGTCATGTCGATCTATCATCTCTTGATGTGCTTCCTAACTGAGGGGGGAGTCAGGGAAGTTAGAAGAGACTAAGTGGCAGCCAAAGAATGTTATATGGCCTCGCTAAAGGGGGAGCCAGTCCCAAAAGAGAGCATGTCAATTGACAGTTTGGAGGTTTGAGATGAGAGGACCCAAGTGGTGGTGGAACCAGGAGGAGAGCTAGAAGACATTATCCTTAACTCTAACACACCCAATAGAGTCACCTAGGTAGGGTCAGACCAGCCGGGAGAACTCAAAAGGTGACTGCGAGACTTCCTCGTTGAGAATCGAAATGTGTTTGCCTGAACGCATGACAACATGTCAGGAATAGATCCTAGACTGGATGTACACTGGCTACATGTGGATCCAACCTTGAGACCCATCAAATAGTAGAAAAGAAATTTTACCCCGAAAAGAAATCAGGCAGTCGCAGAAGTGGAGAAATTGCTGAAAGCCCACTTCATAAGGGGGGTCCACTACCCCGAATGGTTAGCAAACATAGTCATGGTCCGAAAGCTAAACAAGAAGTGGCATATGTGTGTTGACTTCACTGACATCAACAAATCATGTCTGAAAGATAGCTTTCTGCTCCCAAGGATCGACACCTTGGTAGACTCAACGACCGGACACCAGACCCTTAGCTTCATGGATGCATTTTCAAGGTATAACCAGATAAAGCTGCACGAGTCTGACCAGGAGAAAATGACCTTCATCACTGACCGGGGGCTCTACTGTTACAAGGTCATGCCCTTTGGGCTAAAGAATATGGGGCAACTTACCAGAAACTTGTCAACGAGATGTTAAAAAGCCAAATCAGGAGGAACGTCTAGGTATATATGGACGATATGTTGGTGAAAAGCCTTCTAGTCAAGTAACACCTCTTGGATTTGAGCAAGACTTTCTAGACTCTAAGGGAACATAGGATGAAGCTTAACCCCAGTAAATGTGCCTTTGGGGTGTCAGCCAGGATGTTCATCTGGTTCATGGTGTCTCAACGAGGAATAAAAGTTAATCCTGAGAATGTGATGACCATAATCAACATGCAATCACCGAGGAACACAAAAGAAGTACATCGACTAGCTGGGAGAGTAACAACATTAAGCAGGTTTATATCCTGGGCCACAAATAAGTGCCTTCCTTTTATTTCATCTACTGAAGAAGGCTTTCTGTTGGGACGAAGAATGAGACAAGGCCTTCCAAGAACTTAAGGACCACCTCTACCGCCTGTCACTGATCAATCAACCAAAGTAAGGTGAAGTACTCTACGTATACTTGTCGATATCAGAGATGATAGTGAGTTCAATGCTGATAAGGGAAGAAGCCGGGATATAAGTGCCAACATATTACACCAGCATAGCCTTCAGGGGAGCAGAGGAGAGATACCCGAGGGTAGAGAAGATGGCATTCGCACTAGTCGTCATGATCTGACAACTAAGGAGCTTTTTCAGGCCCACACTGTCAGGTGCTAATAGATCAGCCAGTCAAGACCATATTGCATAAACCTAAGACCTCAGGAA
The DNA here is from genome assembly GCA_025762735.1 of Platanus orientalis. Taxonomy (NCBI): domain Eukaryota; kingdom Viridiplantae; phylum Streptophyta; class Magnoliopsida; order Proteales; family Platanaceae; genus Platanus; species Platanus orientalis. The sequence continues at coordinate 7,585 of JAOXJP010207354.1, forward strand.
GACTGGTCAAGTGGTTGGTGGAGTTAAGCGAGTTCGACATCAAGTACCACCCTCAGGGAGCTATTAAGGGCCAAGCTGTTGTAGACTTCATCATCGAGTACACTTATGCACCGGGCTTAGAGACTGAAATGCAAGAAGAGCAATAAGAGGAAGAGGAAGTGGGCCAATCAGAGTGGGTTATACACGTGGATGGCTCCTCCACCAATAGCTCAACCGGATGAGGAGTTGTTCTGGTCACACCAAAGAGAAGCAAGCTCAAGTATGCCATGAGGTTTGGGTTCAGGGGGACCAACAATGAGGCCGAATATGAAGCAATGATCATAGGGCTACGCCTTGCCCACACACTCAGGGCCAAAAGGGTCAGGGTCAACAGCGACTCCCAGTTGGTAGTTGGACAAGTACAAGGGGAATACGGGGTAAATGACAAGCTGATAAAATAGTACCTAGCCATGGTAGAGAAAAAAAGTCTTCGTTTAGGCATTTTAGTATACAGTAGGTTCCACGAGGAGATAATGAAGAAGCCGACAAGTTAGCTAAACTTACGTCATCCATCGTGAAGAGCCTCGACTCTGGGATCATTGTTGACCACCTGCCCAAGCCAAGCATTAAGACAGAGGAAGATAGGGAAGTCAACATGGCAAGCCTCGAACCCGAATGGGCCAATCAGATCATAAGGTATTTGAAGAATGACGAGTTGCCCAAGGATAAATAAGATGCGAGAAAAGTGAAGATGCGGGTGAGCCGATATCTCTTTTTTGGTGACATTCTCTATAAGAGGAGCTTCACTCTCCCCTGCTTAGATGCCTGTCTGAGGATGAAGCCCATTATATGCTCCGAGAAATACACAAGGGGATATGTGGGAGCCACTCAGGAGGCAGGTCGATGGCCCATAAAGTAATCAGAGCCTGATACTATTGGCCATCTATGCAAAATGATGTCGTTCTCCTCACTCAAAGGTGTGACAAGTGTTAGAGATTTTTCAACGTTCCCAAAAAGCCCGCAGAAGAATTAGTCCCGATAGCAGGGCCCTGACCCTTTGCACAGTGGGGAATCGACATAGTTGGGCCACTTCCCACAGGGAAAGGATAGATGAGGTTCCTGGTAGTGGCCATTGACTACTTCACCAAGTGCGTGGAGGCTAAACCCTTGGCGAAAATCACCAAGAAGAACATTCGTGACTTCACCTGGAAGTCCATCGTTTACCGATTTGGGATTCCTCGTGTCATTATCACCGATAATGGTAAACATTTCGATAATGTTCGATATCAGGAATTCTGCTTAGAGCTCGGTATAAAAAATCACTTCTCTTCCCCGGCTCACCCTCAAGCCGACGGCCAAGTGGAGGTCACTAACATAACGCTCTTGGGCATAATCAAGAAGAGGCTCAATAGCTCCAAAGGCCTTCGGCCTGAGGAACTGTCGAGCATCCTTTGGGCATACTACACCTCGGTGAGCACTCCCACATGAGAAATGCCATTCTCATTGGCGTTTGGAATCAAGGTAGTAATACATGTCGTGATTGGAATGACCACACATAGAACAACAAACTTGGACTCAGAGAAGAATGAAAAAGGCCTCATAAACAACCTTGACTTATTGGAAGAGAGAAGAGACAAAGCCGCACTGCGAATAGCCGCCTATAAGCAAAAAATGACATAGTTTTATAACTCTCGGGTCAAGGTAAAGAGATTTGCAGTCAGGGATTTAGTGCTCAGAAAGGTGAGTTTGGCGACACAAGACCCGACAGAGAGAAAGTTGAGACCGAGCTGGGAGGGGCCTTACCAGGTAACATGCTACAATAAGCCTGAGACCTACCACCTTGAAAACATGCAGGGGGAGCCCCTACTATGACCATAGAATGTAGAACATATGAGAAAATACTATCAATAAAATTGATGCTATGATTCTAATTGGTGAAATATTCTAATTATGCAAGGTTGACAAGATTACTGGCCATCGTGCTTAAGCTACAAGACTAACCCCGGGTTATAAGATTAACCCTCAGGTCACAAGATTAACCCATGCCACAAGATTGACCCGACCTTTTAGGTCCTCGCACCTCGAGCTCAGGTTATAAGACTAGTCCTAGGTTACAAGATTAACCCGCATGTCACAAGATTGACCCAGACCACAAGATTTGCCCAACTTCCAGATCATCGCGTCTCCTGCTCAGGCTACCAGACTAGTCCTCGGGTTACAAGACTAACCCTCAGGTCAAAAGATTGACCCCAGGCCACAAGATTGACACATCCTTCCAGTACCTCGTAGGCTAAAAGATTAGCCCCCGGGTTGTAAGATTAACCCTTAGATCACAAGATTAACCCCAAGTTGTAAAATTGACCTATCTCCCAACTGAATAGAGGACAAGGCAAAGAGGAGTCCCATAAATTTTTATTAAAGTAAAGAGGCCCGAAGCGTATTAGGACGCATATGTTGCAGCCAGAGTCAACTCCCCTCTACTAAGTAAGTACAACTACACCCCCTCACAAATAAGTTAAATGAATTAGAGAAATATTTGAAGGTACCCAGTGGCATTGCCCAAGGAGGGCCCCCACGTGGGGAAAGTGCTTAAGTCCTAAAAGAATACCACCGGGGACCCTCATTCTTCTAAAAACACGAGAGGCCCATTGGGTCATCCCCTTCTGTTATGAAGAAGCGATTAAAAGGCAACGCACCCGTTAGTCGAGATGGCATTGTCCCCAACATGCATCTACACTTAGAAAATTTTAGTTGGGTACTTACATCTATTCGTCTTTAAAATATTAACCCTAAGAGATCCCAACACTTAGAAAAATTTCACATTATTCATCCCTACTCGGATAAAAGTTAATTACCCTGAGACGCATTCTCATTTAGAAAAATTTCTTAATTATTCCTACATTTTTAAGGTTACTTACCTTGGCCTACCTATATGCGCATAGAGTGTGAGAAGAAATCACTATGACCTGCAAGTTATCCAAAAAATTACCGTGTTCCGATCCGTGTCATATCCGAAATAAGCTTATCCGGTCTGTTTATAAAAATATCCGTTATAAACGGATATGATATAGATATTTATTGTTCCGTTCCAGTTAATATCCGTTTCATAAAAATATAACAATATATAGAATACAGAGAATAGATTGTTGAATTTAAAACAAATCCAACAATCATAAATAGCCTAATAACTAAAACCCTTAAAATATATCAACTATTTACTTTATATTTGTTCCATCTTGATCTATGGCAGCACCTATAGGTGTATGACATCGAAGATTTTGGAGAGGATAAACATGGGTTAGGAAAGAATGCACTGACAACTGTGACATCATATCTAGAATTGCCTTTTTTTAATTTTTTTCTTCTGATATCCGAAATCTGGTCTAAAATCCAAAATTTTTAAACGGTTGAGATATGTTATAGTTTTATAATATCCGTTAGAATAGGATACGGAAGAGGATATGCTCATATCCATTTTGAATCCGGTCTGTTTGCACCCTAAATACACTCAGACGGGGGCAAAAGAAAGTGTCATCCCCCAGTGCAGCCTCTCCTAGGGCAACTTCCTGCTGACCACCTTCCCCAGGTTCAACGACCTTTGCCTCCTCGACTGCCCCCTCAGTCACTACCTCTCCTCCCTGGCTAGCTTCTTCTTCTTATTCTTCCTCAGCCTCTGCACCTCTCTCGTCGAGCATAATAGACAAGAAGTTTAGGTCGGGAAATCGCTCGGCTGCTAAAATCCAGAATTCCTCGAACCCCTCCTAAAAACAATCGGCCCTAACGATCCTGAAAGCATAAGAGGCCAGGTACTTGGCTGCAGCTACCTCAAGGGCCACTTCTTGAATCTCCTCCCTTTCTCTCTCTCTCTCTCTCTCTCTCTCTCTCTGTCTCTGCCTCGAGGTGTACCTACTCTAAGGCATCAACTACCTTGTTCACCATCCTCTCAAGGGTGTCAGTAAAATTGTCCTCAACCGCAATACGACGGTTCCTCTCGTTCCCTAGCTCTTCCCAAGCTTGGCGTGGGTCCCTTTTGGCTTCTCGTATGCGAGTAGCTATCTCCTCCAGGCGAGCCTCCTGCTCTATGACCTTTGCGGTCATGCTGGCACAGGAGTCCTCGATCCATTTGAGTTTGCCCTTGAGGGCATGAATCTTAGTCCTCGCAGCCTCCCAAAGGGCCTTGTTCTCGTTCCTGGCCTGGGCGAGGCGGTTCAGATGGTCAACCCGGACCTGCTCATAGAATTTATGCTTTTGAATGGAGGTCGCCATCAGAGCCATGGTATGCAAAAAACAGATTTGAGTCAATACAAAAGAAAGGAAAAGAAATTAAAAAAAAATAAAAAACAAAACAACAAACACAAAGGGAGGGGACGTTTTACCTTAGCCGCGT
>JAOXJP010207364.1:0-11950 GCA_025762735.1 Platanus orientalis
TTACTAATTTAATATGAATTATGACATGTTTGATAGTCATTTGTCTAAAAAAAAAAAAAAAAGACTAGTAACCACTTGTATACTATTTTAATTTATTTGTACATGAGTTAAATGCTTTATATAGTTATTTTAGTCAAGAGTGTGTAATCATGCTCAACATAAATTAAAATTTTCATAAGAGTTCACATCGAAATTTTCATAATATTTCAAAGCATTCTAGTGAAATTTCCATTAATCCTCATGATGAATAATTGATCAAAATCGAAATTTTGAACCTTGGATAGGTCTAGGTTCAAACCTACATCTCAACATTATATATTTTTTTAAATTCATAGGTCGGCCCAAAACCAGGTCAATTAATGAGGGCCAGGCCCAAACCCCAGCCTGAACCCGGTATATATTTATAGGGCCAGACCTGGGCCTACCATGGCCCGGCCCGAGCCCAGTCCATGTCCACCCCTATAGTGGAGTGGACCAAGTGATCATTCATACAGGGCGATTTAGGGAGACGCACCAAATCCTTAGGGGCAGTGATTGGGTGTGGCTACCCTCACATGAGGTGTTTCTTTCTAACGTTGATTGGAATCAGATTCTCTCCACATTACACAACCTCGGCATGATTCTGTTGATACTAATCAACGGTTAAGAAGTAAATCATTAGAGGGACCCATTGAATCGGGAAATTTCGTTAAAACCCAAAATCTCACAGCAACTAAAGAACACAGGTCATTTGCTGTTGCAGCAGAAGGAGAGGTAGAAACTTTCTTTCCGTCGATCTTTCCGTTATGTTTTAGATAACGAAATTTCAGGAAGCAAAATTGACGACTGGTAAGAAAGACTCTAATTTTTCTAGAGTCCAGTCCTTAAATACAATGGGTCTTGTTAACTATCGTTTTATTTTGATTGTTTTTTTGTTTTTTTTTTTCCTCTCTGAATTTGTAGGTATTGGAAGAGCTTTTTTGTTTTTATGGGTCGATTTAATTTGGTTTTCAGGGGATCTGATATTTACTTTGGATTTGATCCTTACTATATCTTACCCATTTGTTCTGTATCATTTCTACTGTTTTTCTCCCTTTAAACTTTTACGTTGCAGCTTTGTTTCTATCAATTTCTAGCCATTTGCAATATGGGTTGTTTGGTTTTCAAATAATTTGAGCGCCTTTAATTGGTTACCTTTTTTTTTTTATTTTAATTCAAGTTATTTTTTTTAGTTATTGCCAAATGGGTGTTCTTGTTTTTCCTTCAAGTTAACTTAAATATGTATTTGATTGTTCAATTTCATCTATGGATAAAGTATGTGGAGAAGTTTCATTGGTGATCTCTGGCCTGTAGAGTATGTGTCAATTTTCCATGGCTAATTTTCAAATTAGTGAACAGATGAAATTCTCTTGAAAGAATTTGTGATCAGAGTAGTCCACTGCACCCAGTGGATTATTGAAAGAAGTGGGCCAGAAGCTAATTTAGTTAAGCAAATAAAGTACTATATCATTTATATGATTGGAAACTTGTGTTCTGATGCTCTATATCAATTAGCAGCTTTAGTGTACTTAGCTCGATTTTGATGTAAACCTTGGTTTATTCTTGTTCCAGGCTGCAAATGAGCTCGTAAGTCATTTGCGAGATGCAAAATTGGATGAATTAATGAAAAGCACTTCAATAAATCCTGGTCAAAAAGTGGAAGTTTCTGCAAAAGACCCCATGAATCAGAAAATGAATGTCTATATATGGGACATGGACGAAACACTTATATTGTTAAAGTCCTTGTTGAATGGGACATATGCGGAGGCTTTCAATGGTTCAAAGGATGTACAAAAGGGTATAGAAATTGGGAAAATGTGGGAGAAACACATTCTCCAACTGTGTGATGGGTATTTCTTTTATGAACAAGTAAGTGTGGTGTTTATACTTGATTTCTTTTTTTGCCATTTTGTATGTAGATCTCATTTTAAAAATTTCCTTTTTCATTACTAAGGAAGTTTTTAACTTTGACTATACTTTGGAACATGGTTGAGAAGATTGAGAATTACAATAAGCCAATTCTTGATGCATTGAGTCAGTATGATGACGGGCGAGATCTTTCTGATTATGATTTCGGCAAGGATAGCTTTGGTCCTCCTTATGATGATTCCAACAAAAGAAAACTGGCATACCGGCATCGTGTCATAGCTCATAAGTACAAACAGGTATTGATAGCAAATATCCTTTTAGAATGATATTCTTTTTTTTGCAACAGGTCTATCATGTTATTACTACTGCTGATATTATTTGAATGGGACTTGGAAAAAAATCACATTACTTGGCAATTCTACCATCTATTCATTCATTTCAAGGCTTATGTGGGGTAGATAACTTCACATTATGTATGATTCATATTTTCCATACTTCACTACAGCATTGCGTTCATATTGGTTCATTTATTTGTCCATTTCTATGGACAATAATAAAAAAGTCTTGTGGTATGCTTAGTGGTAAGGGAATTTTTTTTTTTTTTTTGAATTTTGTGGTAGAATATTTTTTGATGGATAACTTCAAGATTTTATTAAGAAGGTAGAAAAAATATATATATACAAAGAGGCAGAATGTATAGGAAAAATACACTATCAACAACAGAAAGAATTAGCCATCAGGCATACAATCTTCTAAGAATCTTTCATCATGAACCACACCCCATTTTGCAATCCGATCCGCTGCCTTATTCATAGATCTGGGAATGTGCATAAGCAAGATCTCCATATCTCTAATAAGAACTCTGATCTCCCTAAAGAAATGCAGCAAGTGCCATGACCCCTCCCTTGTTCCATTCCCCCAATACAACACCATTTCCGAATTCCCTTCTACAAAACATCCCTTAATTCCCCTCCGGTTAAGCTCCTGCAATCCTTCAAGAAAACTGATCACTTCTGCTTTCAAGGAATCACATGTTCCCACTAACCCACTTACTACAAAAATAATCTTGGATTCAATGTCATGAAGGATACAACCAAAACCCACTAGGCCCGGTGATGCAACACAAGGAAGAAGATACCAAAAATTGATGTAGAATAATTTTCCAAATCCTCAAACAATGGTTAGATTTAAAGTGTGGAAACAAAAGTTTTCAAGACTTGAATCTAGCCCTTCAAGTAACCCCAAAATAAGAGGAAATAGATCATAGAATCACAGAAATTGAGTTTAGAAGAATATAGAATGAAAAGAAGAAGGAAAGAAGGAAAAAGACCGAAAAAAGGTATTTTAGTAATTTTGGACAGAAAGTCCAAAAATTACCAAAATGCCCCTCTGACATGTCAGACAATTCTGAAATTTTTATGGTCTTTTTTGACATATGCCAGGGTCCTAAAGTTAAAATTTCATGAAATTCCGATAAGATTTGATGGATTAAATCAAAGAATTTCATAATAGTGAAAGTTCTTTAATGGAGGTTTAAAGAAAAGGAAGAAGAAGGAGAAAGAAGAATAATGACAGAAAGAATGAGAAGAGAGTAGTATAGAAAGAAAGATAAAGTTAAGAAGAAACTAAAAGAGAAAGAAAAAAAATGGAGATTTACCGTGAAGGAGAAAAGGGAGCTTGTGGTTGCACCTGTGGAAGAAGAAGAAAGAGCAGAACTATGAGTAACATCAACCCTTGGAGAAGGAGAACATGGCTGCAGCCACACTTTCACTCAAATCTTCAAAACCTTGTTTATTCTTCACTATTAAATTATGGGGGAGGGGTTGCCTTTAAATAGGCTTACAACCTTAAGTAATTGAAAATTTGCCAAAATTAGAAACTTCCTAAAATCCTCAAACTTGCTAGCCAAGTTTTCTAAAAACATAACTTTCTAAAAATTTATTTTCCTAAAAATTAAAACTCAAAACTTCCTAAAAACACTATTCCCGTTTTTAATGATCACCCTTTAGTAATTTGGTCATAACTTTCCCAAATCACTTCGAATTTGCGTAATCTTAGTCTCATTAGAAAGATAACTGAATAACCTATCTAATTACACCAAAATCAAGTCAAAAAGTCAAGTTTTGACCTTTGAAAAAGTGGGCTGAACATCAAAAACAGGATTACTCTAAAAAACCCAAAGTTTGGCACTAATAGCCTTATTACATGGACATATAAAATGTTGTATCCCCCTTAAATGACACTAAATAATCCCACATAACATGTACACTTTAATCTAGCCCTCTTATATGGGGGTACACATACATAAGTCTTGCTTGATTATCTGCATTACCCAGATTTCCCATTGAGGACCCATCAAAATTCAATTTTAGTTTACCATTTAAAAGGAGGGTCGGCCAAGCGAGCCAACCCTATAAGGTTACACAAATTAAGTTAGCCATATGTCTTGATAGCCATACAACACTCACTAGTTGAAGGCGAGCGTGGCACATAAATGTTAATCCCTATGAGGATAAGAGACTCCACACCTTCATAAGCTATTGATCCGTACGAGGATAAGAGAGAATGCAAGATACCCAATCTCTCATAAGATCTCTAAAAGAAATATCATTGAATTCCGATGATGTCATAACCCAAGAGTCCACTTCACACAAAAATGGAGCCAATCACATCAATCCCTTCTCTCGTTTTGTTCTCATAATTCTACCATTTCTCTCTTTCCAAATCCCCCAAAGGATTCCATGGAATAACGCCTCCAAAAACATATTTTCTTTTACCCCTGAAGTGCCTCCACCCCCATTGAGATATCAACTCCTTAAATCAATCTCAATCGCCAATGTAAAATGGATCCACACTTTCCTCACAAAGCTACAATGAATAAATATATGATTTTTAGATTCACCATCATCCTGACACAAACAACACATGTTTGGGGTTGGGGACATGGCGATATAATATCTTCTTCTTTGAAGAACATCCAAGGTATTGATTTGGTTCAAGACTGCTGTCCAAGTGAAAGCTTTGACGCAAGGAGTCGTCAAGGTTGCCCAAATCTTTTCTATAGGACATGTGGGACTAGAAAAAGTCAAGTTTGCTTGGGACAGATTACCAAAAAAAAAAAAAAAAAGTGGTAGAGAATTGCCTAGAAGAAGCAAGGCTCCACACTCTCATATCAGACTTGATGGAGGAAAGGAAGACCTCCTTCAAATGTTCTACGAGGGCTTCCATACTAGACACCTCCCAGTCATACAGATCTCTATAGAAAGGCAAGTTCCAAGTGGGGCCGCCAGTCAAGGAATTCAATAGGACATCAGCCACAACTACATCTTTTTGGGGGATGATACAAAATAGGCGTGGAAAAAGATTAGCAAGAGTAGAATTACCCCACCATAAATCTTTCCAAAACCTAATATGGTGGCTGCACTGCACAATGAAATGAGTATGAGGATAGACAAAAAGGGAAATTTGGATTATATTTTTCCAAACTAGAGAATGAGAATTGGAAGGTTTAGATTACAATCCCATCCATTCTCGTCCATACCATATCTGCTGTAAATAATAGATCACCATAAGCTGTTTCTCTTTTATATCAAAGAACATAACCAAAAATTTGATCAAAGGGATACCATTTTCCTTTTCATCTTTGTTAGTTGTTACAATGAGAAACCATTTTCTTTTATAACCTCATATTTAAAAGTCCAACTAGTCAAAAACTTACATTAACAGCTTTTTCAAATGTTTAATAGGACTGCATTACAAGAAGCTTCATCTTAACCTTTTGTTTTCTTTTTAGTGGCATAGCGTGGAATTGTTCATTTTTATATCATAATCTGAGTGGATATTGCTGTGAGAGACCAGATTTTTCTGAAGTCAGAATGCATTAAGTTCATATTTAATTTAGACAATTACCTATGTTGTATGGTTTTGATTATCGTTCACACGCAACTCTTCCATCACAGTTTTGGAAGTCCCAAGTCTTAACCGTATAGAGTTTTTACAGACTTGGTTTATGGTTTTGTGTAGCTAATACTTAGCTGTCCTTTTCAAGCCCTCTACACTGTATAATCATCAAACTTCATTGAGCTTTCTATCAGCTCAATTTTGTCATGACAAGAATTTTCACTTTCTTTTCTATCTGTCTCTGCCTGCATCCATTTTGGTGTCACAATGTTTTAATGCAATAATCACTTTATGATTTTGAGGTGATTGTGCTTTGTGTTGTGTGTGTGTGTAATTTGGGTTTTGCTCTTATCTTTCTTTGGCTTGCATTAAGCTAACCCACTTTTTGATTACTTGATTACTCGTCCATCTAGATAACATTTGTTCACAGTACATTGATCAATGCTGAATGCTGCCAATTCAGTTCTGTAATGATATTCAAGATTGACTATGTACTTGAGAGTTAATGAACTTTGCAACTAGATGATAAGAGCTAATAGGTACTTGGATCTTAGTTGGAAAACCATGTGGTTTAATTAAGAGTGGGATGTATCTGCAATTCGTACTGGGGACTTGTTTGATTTTCCTAACATTGAATATTTCTATTTTTTGAAACACATCTAGATATCTATGTGTGTATTTGTTGTCAAATGTGTGTTTTAAGTTTGACAATCTTCTCGAAGCATCTTTAATACTCTATCCCTTTCCCTCTCTCTCTTTTCATATGAGCCATCACATCTTCTTTCTTTCCAAGACTTGGAGGAAGTAGAAAGAAAAACAGGTTGCTTATAGGTTTACCGAATGGTAGAATATGGCTGAATCTATCCTACCATACTAAATTGCCATGATTACAATCGAAGCATCCCATAAGTAATAAGTTTCAGAAAGCACACTCATTAATTTTTAAATAATTCTCTAGTCCATAGATCAAAATCTCGGGATCAGGATCCAAGCCTGGATTGGCCAACAGTTGGATCGCCCTAAACAAAAAAATTCAAAAAAATCTGATAAAAAATTTAAAACTTATATTATGTTAGTTAGAGCCTATCTACGTTATTTTTAGTTCAAAAATTTATAATTTTTAACATGTTTCATGAATAAAAGTCCAAAGAAACTGAAAATTACCAAAATATTAAATGCAATCTTAGATGATCAACAAAAGCCTGCATAATTGAAGTGAAAATGTGGGATGTTGATATGTCAAATATAAATATGATGAATCTATTAATAATTAAAAGTTAATACTAACTATTAAGCAGAGAATGTAAGAATGACACTAATGAAGGCAGTGCGGGCATCACCATGAACGTCGCGGTAGATCAGGTGCAAGATTGACATCATGGCTATGGGATGTGGATCAAGAGTCTTAGTCTCGGGACTGATCATACTGATACTATTGTTGTCCTTGCTCAACCTCATATGTTGTTTACCTTTGCTGTTGACTCAAAGTTTGATAGTGATCAAAATTGAAATCAAATACGAGATCTCCAACTGAGTTCATTTCTTGACGAGACACCTCATATTTGCATGGTGGAATCCGTTGGAATGCAAAAGGAGGCTGAATCAGTTGATCATAAGGTATGGGCTGGGACATAGGGTACAAGTCCGACTAAGTATAACTTCGAGTCTAACTGTGTATCGGTGTTACGTGAAGAACTCCCACGGTCATGTTGACGTCGCTTGCGGAATCCTGCATGTCGCTGTGAGCTTGATGCTTCAATCTCAAAAGATCTAAACACTGGCACTAAATTAGAAGAAGATGATGTCTCATTTGTCGACATTTGTTGCCCATGGTCGTATGATCTAAAGTACTGGTCGTCAAATATTCCATACCTAGAGGCATAGTAGAATCCATGGCCATACCCTCTATACTTTGTCTGCCCATCATAATGTAAGGTATGTGCAGACGCCTTAGACTTGTCTCTATCTCTACTAGAAGTAGGTCTAGGTTGACTACCATGAGATGAATCCTGTGTGACAATGTACTAATCAACTTATCCTGTGAAACCGTAAGGGGTACTACTACCTATGCTAGTGGCACCACCTCGACCCTTATCCGTGCCAGTGACACCACCTGTACCTGCATCATCATCCACATCATCCCCATCATCTCCATCATCATCAAAACCCTACTCATCACTGTTAGTCTCAGTCTCACTAGTTGTTAACGTTGTATGCTGCTGGGTAGCGGTGGGCTGAGACTGGACACCCAGATTCGGAACCTGTACATCATCATTCCCATGATCCACTGGACCACTGACATTAGGCTCTGGATTTAAAAAGAAAGCGTGCATCTCACTGTAGCTATTTTCCATATCCAGATCTATTCTCTTAGGTGCAGCAGTCGTAGCGGCAACCATCTGTTACAATCCGCCCTCAATCCAATTTGTCCTTTGCCCATCAAATGTTGGGTCTTCATCCTCACGGATCTAACTATCCAATACATCATCAGTGGTGGAGATGTGGTTGAGGTCAATGGGATTATAGAAGTAAGCATCTTCTTGCCTATCAAATAAGTTACAAATCTTTAACCGTATATTATAATGCATATATACCAATTTATGAAGATTCGACATATTCAATATATTTCTTGGTTTTGTGTGAATCAGAGAGAATGTGTTCCAATTTTTCTCACACTCAGAAGAAAATCTCATCTGACTGAGGACTTTGATGGCAATTTCTTTAAGAGCAGGTGTATTATCTCCATACAAGTCCCACCACTCATCTGCAATAAGAGTGAAGCATGTCAAATTTATATAAAAGTCAGCACTTCGTTGTAAAAATTATGTACTTTATGGTATACATACATGGTTGACATTTGTTCATAGTCAGCAATAAGAGTTGTGACTTAAATAATCCATCCATTTTTCTAAATTGATTTATCTGCAGGGTCATAGACAATATATAAATTTATTTGTTTAGACCAACTGATAATAAATATAAATACAATTACTTTTATATGTAATGATTCGAATCAAAATTAAAAGATTACTCACCTCTCTCATTACAGTTTCTTATTTATACAAATCCCTATGCAGTTGCTGAATTACCGCTTACGTTCCTATAATGACATCATTCTTCAAATTCATTTCTTGATCAGTATACTAGAACTGTGGATTCAAGAAGTATGCTACCAAATAAGATTACGTAAAGTTGGTTGACATGTAAACATAAATTTCAAACTATCTACAACAAACAACTATAAACAATTACACATTAACTGTTGCGTGTAAATTGTTGTGGAATTGTCTATTCCACCTTAAGTCGATAATCTTGATATACATTTTATGATTACATATGGTCTCTATGGATCTTTTTGACCTATCCATTACTTCATAGATGTAAGGTATAGTGGGCTTTTAACACAGTATGCAAGTGCATTCATGAACATTCAGAGATTTAGGCAATTATGCAGAGCAATGAAAAGAAATAAACTAGATTCCTATTCTCACAATCAAACACACTTGAAGTTCAAGCAAAGATTCAAGTAATGAAACACTCACTACCAAAATTGGAACCAAATAATGCAATGAAACTTATCAAACTAATATGAAAATTAAAATTAACAAACTTAAGGCAAACTTAAGGATTAACACCAACTACTTCAATGCAATAAAACCAGTTAAACAAAAGACCAAACATAAAACATAAGGCTAACTAAGGTGTTGGATAAAGGCTAACTGCAGGGTGAAAGGACTGGTTTAAGGTTGGATTGGTTGAGTTTAGGTGTAGGATCAAGCATAGCAGGGTTATGAGGGACTAGCAGGCTGATTTATAGGAGTTGATTGGGTGTTTGGATTTAAAACAGTTTCTATTTATTGTCAACAAGAAGCTAAAATGTTAAGACATATGGGATTTAGGCTTAGAACAGGCTTGAGATTATGGATTGGGTAAGAACCAAGGTCTGATGCAGCACAAAATAACTTGGTGCTGTAAGGAAATTTTGTATGTGCTAGACATAATATTTAACGTGTGAATATGGTGCTGTTAGGACTTGGTTTTTAATGACAGGAAAATAAGAAAGGAGAAGTGAAGAAGAAAAATAAATAAATAAATATGGTAATGGAGAAGAGAGGGGGTTTGCGCGAAATAGTCCTAAAGGTTTGTTTTTAGCGGTTATAGACTGTTAATGGAGGTTAAAAATTTCAGGGACAACAATAAAGCTGAAGGAAAAGAAAAGAACAAGAAGAAGAGCGGAAGATAAAGAGAAATACCTATTGTGGAGAAAACCCTACCCCACTCTTGGAAAGACCTTATCCAAGTCAAGCTTCCAGACAAAAAAACTCAAAAGAACTTGCAACAACTTGTTGAAAGCAAAACAAACAATTATTCATTAATTTCAAAAGTAAATAATAGTGTATCTCTTTGGGTTTATATAACCCACAATCAACCCTAATCCATATCCATATATAACTTGTAAAATTTAAAACAACTCCCTATAGAACTATAATTTTACCTAAAAACCTCAACTCCTAATTACATTCCAAGACATAAAAATAAAAATTTAAATAACTAAACGTCTCCAACGCCTCTACTTGATCCATAAGGTTGGCCTGGATCTCCTCCTCCTTTAATAATTCCACCAAGCTCCATCGTGTGGGCTGATTTCCTCATCAGCTTCTTATCTTGGTTAACAAACTTTAAAACTTTAAGAAGACATTTCATGACCCTACATACATCACCAACTCTATACCAAATTGATTTATCCAGCACATGTTTGCATACTCCTTTTACAATCGACTGCTTATTCTTGTCATTAATTCCAACATAGCCTAAAAACTTCTTGATATAGTATAAGGGAGAAGATATCAAAAAGTGATGTAGAATAATTCCAAAACCCTCAAACAATGGTTAGATTTAAAGAGCAGAAGCTAAAATTTTCAAGAATTGATTTTAGTACTTCAAGTAGTAACAAAAATTTAAAAATCAGAAAATAAAAGCATGGAAAAAAGATAAGGAGGAGCTAGAATAGAAAAAATAGGAGAAAATATGAGAAAAGATCCCAAAAGATTATTTTTGTAATTTTGGACAGAAAATCTAAAAATTATCAAAATGTCCCTTTGAAATCTAAAAATTATCAAAATGTCCCTTTGACGCATCAAAAAATTCTGAAATTTTTATGGCCATTTCTTACGTGTTCCAGAGTTCTACAATTAAAATTTCATAAAATTCTAGTATGCTTTAATGGGTCTAATCAAAGATTTTTAGAAAAAGTAAAGGTTCTTTAATGGAGGTTTCAAGAAAAGGAAAAAGAAGAAGAAGAAAGAAGAATAATGACAGAAAGAATGACAAGAGAGTAGTATAGAAAAAAAGAAAAACTTAGGAAGAAACTAAGAAAAAAAAAACAAAGATATACCTTGAAGGAGAGAGGGAACTTGTGGCTACACCTATGGAAGAAGAAAAGAGAGGGTTGGTATAGTGGCATCAACCCTTTGAGACTGAGAACATGACTATAGCAACACCTTAGGAACACCCAAATCTTCAAAACCTTATTTATTTTTCACTATCAAATTATGGGTGAGGGGTTGCTTTTAAATAGACTTACAAACTTAAACAATAAGAAACTTGATAAAATCAGAAACTTCCTAAAAATCCTGAATTTTCTAGCCAAGTTTTATAGAAACATAAAACTTTCTAAAAACTTATTTTCCTAAAAATTAAAACTTAAAACTGAAATTCCCGAAATGGTTCCTAGAGGGGGGAGGCGAATAGGATCCTTAAACTTATTTAAAAATTCTTTTAAATTATTTATTTACCCTCTTTATGATTTACTTAATTTTTTAAATTAATTATGCAACGAAAATTCTTTTAATTTAGTAAATCTATTTTCTATGAATTTATCATAGACCATGGGGCTCCGTCATGCACTATAGGATTGCCTATAGCAGAGCAGGAGCATGGTTGATAAATTCCCTAAGGTTACTTGATTAATCCCTTTAAGAATAACCTTAGATTAAGTCACTTAATGTGTTGGGTTGTTTTACATAACCATAACCATAAACAATTAATAAAAGATAAAAAACAACCAAACTACAACACCATAAATTTATAGTGATTTGGTCCTTTAGCCTACGTCCACTCTCTAACCGGCTCTTTTGAGCATATTTAATTTTTATTAATAGTT
>JAOXJP010207385.1:0-11950 GCA_025762735.1 Platanus orientalis
CTATTAAGCAGAGAGCGAACAAAATGGAGTTGATTTTTGGTTTTTGAATATTTGTGTATCCAAATAATGGAAATGAAAATTTTGAATTTCAATTTCATTAATACATTTATGCATCCAAATGGAAGAATTCTAAATCTGCGGAATTCAATTCTACGGATTTCAATTCTATAGAATTGGAATTCTATGATCAATTCCAATTCCGTGAATCTAAACACACCCTAAGTGAGCCTGAGTCAAGTTACACTAAGCTTAGCTTGTTGAAAGCTCAGTTTGTTAAGGTTTATATATTATATATATAATTATGCATTTGCATATAAAATATATACGTAAATTATATATACATTAATTTGTATTTGAAAAATTAATGTATACATATGTTGAAAGTCAAAACAGGAAGAAAAATTGGGTGAATATCAATATGCAGAATTCTTATTTACAAATAATAAAAGCATGGAGAAAAGCATAGGTGGGAGTGATTACTGTGTGTAACTGGGTGACTACTGACAAGTCTGCCTTCTTTAAAAACAATTAAAGCATGGAAACAGAAAGATGGGAGTAACTATTGTGTGCAATATATATACTGAAAAATGATTGTCTATGTTGACACAGACCTATGTAAGTGCATCATTGATCGACACATGATGGGTTTATGAATTTGGTGTCTATTTTTTTTTTACTTTTGAACACTATTTTGCATAGTTATTAAACTTGGACCGGACATTGACCTAACTAAGAAGCTGGATCATTGAGTCACCGGTTCAACCAATGGGTAGAGTCAAACTGTAAGGTTCATTAAAATAATAAAATATTTTAATAAAAATTAAATATAAAATATAATGTGTTGAAAAAAATATATTACAATTTTAAATCACATATTTGTAAAAACATGCATAAATGTGTTTGATAAAAATGAAAGTTCTGTTTAAATTATTATATTTTGGTGATGCTAGGAAGAAAGCACAATATGGTATCATGGTCTAGTGGTTAAGAGATTATGCTTTAAATGTAGTTATCCGTGTTCAAATCTTAGTAAAAGATGGTCTAACCAGTTGGATTGGATGGTTTAACAAAAAATTGGTCAATCCAATCGGATTTGAATGGATCTGATGGGGTTATTTGTAAAAACGATCCAATTGAAAATCCGGACCGATTGAGGTGCCGAGTCACCATTTTACTAGTTTGACCGACCAGTCCAGTCCTGATTTAATAGCTATGTTATTTCGAACCCTAAAGAAAACACATGTCAACTTATAATTCACCATAAACACTACAGATACTTTGTCATCACATAACATCTTCTTCCTTTTTGGAGAATGATAACGGCTGACAAGAAGAGTTTTTGAATTTGGTGCCTTTTTTTGACACCCACCTTTTGAATGAAGCCTTCTTTACACTTTTAACCCTATGCATGACACGTGAGGTTGTGATGAGTGGAACCGAGCCTGGTCTGCAGGCTCGTGACGAGCATTAACCAAACCTGAGCCTGATTTTTGTATGACGAGTCTGAGCTGAGCTGGGCAATGCTGCGCTCAGCTCGGCTCATTGACACCCTTATACATGACCAGCTACTGATCTATAGCTTTAGGGCTTGATGTGGAAAAAATACCGGACAAGAAAGGATGGTTCAGGAATGTTTCTTTCATGGTTTGGGAGGAGGACAAAGATCTGATGCAGCTTTTTGTAGCATGAACAAAAATCATGGTTTTCTTGTCTTTTACCATAGGATTTTTGTATAGAGTGAGATCTGTATTGGCAAAAAATTTCTGTAGCTTTTTGTAGCATGAACAAAAAGCAAAAGGGGTTTTTGTCATTTAACCTGTTTTGTCTTTTGGTATTTTTTTGCCTATGCTACAAAATTTGTTACAGTTGATCATGGAAACAAAAAGAGATATCTACTGTGGCAAATTTTTCTGTGCCATTTTGTAGCATGAACAAAAAACAGAAGGATTAACATGGGTAGTCTTTTTTTTTTTTTTCATGCTTCAAAAAACCACAAAAATTTTTTTTTTTTTGCCACAACAGATCTTTTATGGAGCAGAAATGATGAATTTAGCAATCAATGGTGTCGATCGAGCCTATTTCAAAGTAGGTTTTTTTTTTGGTCACAGTGTAAATTCCTGTTGGTTGAATTGGCCATAGGAACCGGTTCTCCTTCTGGATCTTAGGTGGTTGGTTCTGATAACTAATGTTAGATGTTGAAAAAATGTGTTGTTGAAAAGAAAATTACAGCTTTGAGAAAAAATTCAATGCTTGTTCGAGCTTACCTTCCCGTGATCATTTAATAAGCCCATGGGTGGAAGAACTAATAGCTACATTTAAGATTCATCTGCTCAACTATAACTAGTTATTGTCCTATGAGATATCTATTGGACGACTCAGGATCCTCTACAATTGTTAAAAGACATTAATGTGCAGTGATTGTTTACAGCACCACATTAATACCAAAATTAAAAAGTTAACAAAATATGGTGGGTGTTTTAATTTTTTTAATATATAAGCTGTAGACAGTCGCTGTATGTTAATGTGGTTTAATGACTATAGAGGATCCGGACTCCTTTTCAATTATGATTACGATAAAGTGTCTATAGTGTATATGGTGAATTATAAGCTGACATGTGTTGTGTTGAGGGTTTAAAATATCCAAAAAAATGTTTAGATAGAAAAGTAGTCGTTGAAAAAGAGACACCAAATTCAAAAACACATCATGTGTACCCCTTAGGATTTGGTGCGACCCCTTACTGAATGACCAAGGTCAGCTCGGCATCAGGGACAAACACATCAGCCCCGAAAAGTGAAGAGTACCCTTCAAAAAGTGTAGTTCACTTTTTTGGCATTGATGTGTCCCACCCCTGATGCTGGGTGGACCTTGGTCTTTCAGTAAGGGTCATACCAAATCCAAGTTATATAAAATGTTTTGTGATGAAAAAATGTTTGTAGTGTATATGGTGAATTATAAGCTGACACGTGTTGTGTTGAGACCTGGAGGGTTTAAAACATTTAAAAAAGTGTTCAGATTAAAAAAAAAAAGTAGGTTCACAAACACACACAAAACAGAAGGGGTCTAAGTTCAATTATGGTTTTTGAAAAACTTATGATCTGTGGATCAGCCCAATGCCCAGTCTAAAGCCCGACCTTTATCGGGCTTTGACCTAAAGTTTCTATATGTTCAGACCCAAGCCCAAAATTACTATAACGGGCTTAACCCAGGCTTACCCAACCCATGCACACCGTAGCTATAATCAACTGAAGAGCTTCACGTTATGCAATATCAAGGAAGCTTTGACTCTTCTTATCAGCTCGTGCCACCGATAAACTTCTATTTCTATCTCTTATAGCAACTCCCTACCATGCATTCTTTTTGTGGAAGGGTGGAGTCCACTTCTAAGAATAAGGATTTGGTGAGACAACTTCAAGTGAGCCTAAATTAGGAATGGCCTTAGGGCCAACACATCAATGCCAAAAAGTGAAAAGCATCCCCCAAAAAGTGTAAAGCCACTTTTTTCAGCGCTGATGTGTTGGCCCTAATGTCATTCCTATCTAAGGTTCATTCTTAAGTACAATTTCAAATAGTACTACATAAAATGAGCTGTAATTTCTTATTTTGTTTTTGGTAGCCTGAACAAAAACCCTTCTCTTTTCTGTTTTTTTTTTTGTTTGTTTTTGTTTTATTTTCTTTTGTGCTTTTTTGTTCATGCTACCAAAAACTTTGTTATAGTGGATCTTTTACCTGTTCTTTTTTTCTTTTTCTTTTTTTCTTTTTAAGTCTCTTTTGCTTCTAATGATTAACTGATTCTTTATCCATTCACGATATGATTCTTGATTTAATAGTATGCCTTCTTAAGTTTAAATGAGAAACAAACAAAACCTTTTCAACAGGGCTGTCAAGCTTTAATAAAAACAAAATAGGGCTGTCAATGAGCCAAGCTTGGCTCAGAGCTCGGCCTGAGCCTCCAATTAAGCTGGTCTAACTAAGTGAGCCTGAGCCATCTGCACCAGGCTTAATTCGTTAAAAACTTGACTTTTAAGGGTCCCTGTATATGTAAATAAAAACAGTTTAATATATTCTATATTTAACATTGAAATATGTTTATAATAATATTAGCCTAATATAGTATGTACGTAATACTATAACATTAAAGGTATCAAAAGTATTCATTTAATAGTATTTTTTTTAAACTATTCGACTTTAATGTATTATTAATAAAAAAAATGAATTTTTTAAAGTTAATGTGTACAGAAAATTGTCAGTAATAGCAAAAGTTTTGATACATTCCAGTCACTAAAATGAGAGCGCTCCGGAGAGTGCTCCGGATTCTGTGTACGCAAAATCTGTGCATAGTTCATGTTCAGAGGCATGTGATCACTCACATCAGCATTAAGAAGTGATAAGCACACACCCCAAAAAATGCAAATCACTTTTCAATGCTGAAATGGGTGTTTTCAGCCCCCCGACATGCATTATGCATAGATTCTGTGCTCACAGAAGCCAAGCCGGAATGAGAGATGCTTTTGCGAAAGAAAAAAATAGAAAAAGTGTGATATACACTACTAGCTGGCATGTCTTTGAATTTTTTTATAAGAAGGATGCATTTTTTTTTTATTTGGTGTAACTTTTCAGGCACCTTTTTTTAATTTAACAAAATTTTGACATTTTTAACCCTATACATAACACATGTCAGCACATGGTGTTGGTTAACCAAGCTTGAGCCAAGCTCAACCCTTAAGCTAGTGTGATGAGCCAAGGCTAAGCTTGATTCTTGTGTGATGAGCCTAAGCTGAGCTGGTTTTTTTTTTTTTTTTTGATAAATGAAACTTAACATTAAAAGGGGTGAAAGCCCAAAGAACACAAGTCTAAATCCAGAGGCTCACCCAGCCACATAGGGAGAAGAGAGTCTCATGAGTTAGAATGGGAGATGCCGTGAGAGGCCAATACATGCGCCACCATATTAGCCGACCTCTTTACCTATGAAAGAGAGAAGGAACCAAAGAGAGTTAACAAGTTTTTACAATCCAGAAGAATTCCTTAACAGTTTAAAGGCCAAAGAAAATCATCACCCTCTAAAAGGATGATACTATGGAATCTCCTTCAAGGATGATTCTATTTAGCCCGAGATCTCGAGCCTTTAAAAAGCCAATGTGCATTGCCCAACATTCAACAACCTCCACCAACCCAACCATGCCCGACTCTGCCAGGGCATACAAAAAGGAACTGTCCTCCTTCCTAAAGACCACACTATCACTAGTTGTACCATTATCAACGAGGAAGGATCCATCAAAATTTAGCTTTACCAAGCCTGAGAGATGGGGAGACCAAAAAGAATTGGCAATCATACTCAACCCCTCAGCCACCCGTTCAACGTTCTCACTCAGATCATACAACAACCTGCAAGAATCAAACACAATCTTAAAAGGATAACATTTTTCATTACAAAACACTACTTCATTCCTATACTTCCAAATGAACCAACAAAACATAGCAATAGTGGCAAAAACTTTAATATCAACATGAGGGGATGTTTTTTCAAGTTTAAACGAATTCATGAACCAATCCGCAAAACAAGAGTCAAGGGCAATATCAATCCTAAGAGCAAGGTGGGAAGCAAACCAAACTCTCCGGGGAATATCACAGGATAGGAGGCAATGAAAGGTAGTTTCTTTTTCCTGGATACAAATAAGGCACAATTCGCGGATGTCAATGTTTCTCTTCTTGAGGTTATCTTTAGTTGGAATAGCATTATTATAGGCTCTCCAAATGAAATGTTTGATCTTTTGAAGAATAGGGAGGCCCCATAACCGATTCCAAGGGTAATGACTCCTATTGGGATTAGGCCTACTAGAAGAAGAGATAGCGAGATAATAGGCAGATTTAATAGTGAAAACCCCCTTTTTATCAAAATGCCAGATGAGCTCATCTCTACGATAACTACTACTCAAGGTAATACAAGAAATACTCCTCAAGGTCTGGGATGACACAATATTCGAGATAGATGAGAGGTTACATCTAAGGTTTTCCCTATCAATGAGAGATGACACTTGAAGCGGGACATCATTAGGGACAGGGCTAAAGGGGTAATATGAAAATTGGGGATTTAGAGGATCCAAGGGCCATTCCAAATACTAATATCCTCTCCCAAGCCCAGATTCCATCTAATGCCCTTCTTGAGAAGATCTTTCCCTTTCTGAATACTTTTCCACCCCCATGAACTATTATTCAGGGATTTAGAATTGATGAAATCAATCCCCAGGTTACTGATTTAATGAAGCATGCCCAGAGAAAGTTAAGAAACTTGACAAGTCTTAGCAATGAGAGCAATGTTAAATTTATGAAGATCCCTAAAACCTAAGCCCTTTTCTTTTTTGTTAATCATCATCTTATCTCAACTAATCCAATTAATCTTCTTTTTGGCATCTTCACTACCCCACTAAAATTTTCTTTGATTATAGTTAATATCATTATAGGTTTTCTTAGGGAGAAGGAAGCAAGACATAGCATAGGATGGGATGGCAATCACTACAGACATTAGGAGCACCTATTTCCCAACTTGGTTTAACAACTTTGACTTCCATTCGTGAACTCTATTTCTAGTTTTTTTTTCAATTTAGGCAAAAATGGAAGCTTTATTTCTCCATATAGAGGAAGGGAGACTTAGGTAATTACCCAAGATTTGGGTTTTCTTCATACCCAGAACACCTTAGACCAATCTCTTAAACTGCCTAGGGGTATTAGAACTGAAATAAAGCTTAGACTTTTCATGGTTAATGATTTGACCCGAAGAAATGCTAAACTCACAGAGACAATCTTTAATGGCATTAATTTCATCCACATTAACCCTAGAAAAAATATAGCAATCATATGCAAACAAGAGGTAAGTGATTGTCGGACTTCTAGCCCTCACTTTAATACTAGAAATAAGACCATTTCTTTGACTATCAACTAGGGATGCAAAAAAACCTTTTGCACAGAGGAGAAAAATGAAAGGGAAATAAGGTCTCCCTGACGGATACCCCTAGAGGGTTTAATCTGATCACCTAGAGAGCCATTGATCAAAATCTTGTAAGACATAGAGGACATACACTCCATCACCCAACTTTGCTAGATAGCATTAAACCCTACTCTCTGCATCATGTCAATAACCATTTTCCACTCCACTCTATTATAAGCCTTACTTATTTCAATTTTCAAGGCTAAAAGATGGGATCTTGATTTTCCTACCCTAAGAAACCTCAGGATCTCATGGGCCATAAAGATATTATCCGAGATAAGGTGGCCCTTTATGAAGGCACTTTGATTAGGGGATATAATTTTAGGGAAGACAACCTTCATTATGTTAGCCATAGTCTTGGATATAATTTTATAGCTTGCATTACAAAGACTAATGGGTCTAAATTAGGAAATAGTCTTAGGATTCTTGACTTTATGAATCAACGTAATAAAAGTTTGGTTTAAGGATTCCAATGAAGAATGAAGATTAAAAACTCTCCAACCGCATCTAAGATTTCAATACCAACCACATCTCAATACTTGTGAAAGAACCCCGCTTGGAAGTCATCCTGACCAGGGGCTTTAAGTTTTCCCAAATCAAAAGCCGCCCTTTAAATCTCATCCCTAGAGAATGGACTATTTAACATGTTTTTAGCCTCTTCTGTAAAAAAAAAAAAAAAAAAATGTATCCCTTCTTTGTAACCTTAGAAATGGAATCGTCACTGGGGTGAGACGAATCAAATAATTTGGAGAAGAATTGATTAGACAAGGACTTAATCTTATCATCTTCAATGACCCACTCATCATTATCATTTTCAAGGAGGAAATTTAGTTCCTAGCTCTTCTCTCAATAGTGGAAAGGTGGAATTTTTTTGAGTTTCTATCACTCCATTTAAGCTAATTAATTCTGGACTTTTGAGCCAATAAAATTTCTTCTCTGCTCAAAAGACTAGAAAGGTTTGTTTCAGTCTTCCTAATCTTGGACATAGACCTGTCTTTGAAGGGATCAAAGTGAAGGCTTTGCAATTAAGATTTACAATCCTCAATTTTCCCCTAAGAATACCAAATACTTTCTTGTTCCACTTCTTAAAAATAGGGGGCATTCTATTAAAATTGTTCCTAATATTGGCAATATTACTCCCGCTACTTCTTTTATACCAACAGCTACGAACTTGGTCACCACACCTAGGATGGAACGTCCACATCCATTCAAATTTAAATAGACGAGGAGCGAACTTTCTCACTGGGCAAGTATCCAAAATGAGAGAAAAATGGTACGAACCCATGGTTATATAGTTCTCAATACTAGCATTCGGGAAAAGCAAATTCCACTCCGAATTAGCCGCCCCTCTATCGAGTCTCCCCTTAATAAACCCATTCCCTCCTCTTCTATTGATCCAAGTAAAATGGGGACCCGAATGACCAAGATCAATGAGGTGTCCCTCGTCGAGGATTTTTCTAGCCCTAACCAAATTTCTGGGTGAGATTTTATCTCCCCCTTTCTTGTCTTCTTTAAACCAAAGACAATTCCAATCCCCAATACAATAAAGGGGATTATGAATGCTTTGGATTTTGGCAATAATCTCCTGATAAAAGCTAATCCTAAAGTTACTATCAGGTTCTCCATAAAGAAGAAGACAAGACTACACGTCAATCTCATTCTCACGGACAATTTTAGCCTCTATAAATCTAGAGCATTTATTGATAATCTTAAAATTGATGTGATTTTTCCAAAGAACAATAAGACCCCCAGATAAACCAATCGAGTCCACTACATCCATCTTCCAATCCTTTTTAAATTTAAATTTCTTCCAAAAATCACCTCCCAAACATTTTGTTTCGAAAAGAAAAATCACCTCCGGGTTTCTGAACTTCACTAAGTCACCGAGAGTTCTAGCTATCAAGGATTGCTAGATTCCTTGACAGTTCCAAGAGGTAAACCTCATGGACTCTAAAGGCGTTGTTTTGGGATAAACAACAAAACCATTTAAAAATAGTTGAATCACCCACTCTTCCACCCCTATTTTTTCACCTTCCAAAGCAAAGAAGGTCATTCCCTCTAGGACTAATGACAGGACTCTGATTGAACTCCTTAGTACTAGCTCTATCCCTTTCAATGTTGACTTGGATTAAAATCCCTTTATCCCCAAGGTAGACCTTCATCCTCCTGAGAGGATTTACCAAAATTTTAAAACTCCCTAAAAGGTATGGGAGGAATTTCTAGCATTAGCTATGCTGACGCAATGGATGGACAAATTGAGCTTCGTAGACCTAGAGTAGGCCCTAGGGCGAAGAGATAGAATAAAACTCTTTAAAGGATTGAGATATGTATTAATTATTAAGCTGGTCAAGGAGCATATATTATTTATATTCAGTAAAAATATAATGAAAAGAATATATAGCAAAACCCAAAGAGGAGATTTACCTAATTTTTCCTTACTTTGATTTGAACTCATTTCTTCCAAATAAAGAAATCAAAGACCAACTTTAAAGAACTAGTAGAGAAACATACCTAAGGTCTTAAAATCATTGTAGAAGTTTGAAATTTAAGGGTGATTACCTCCCCAACTGATGAGTTAGGTCCCGCAGCAACTCCTCTCTTCTATTCAAGGCCCCCCTTCATTGCGCGGTTCCGTTCTAATACGCTTCTTACCATATGGAGAAGGTTTCAAATCTTTTTTCAACACAACAACAACCAAACCACAATTCTTTGTTTCCATCTCAGCCCTAAAGATCATCTTCCCACCCTTAGAGCTTTTAAAAGCCGCAAAAAGCAAAACATCTCTCTCTAGGTCAATGGTCTCAAGGGAAAACTCAAGAAAAATGCCTCTCAGCTTCTTTGTCGATGTACATAGGACCTCATGGCCCCTGATCCTCTTCCTATTGGGTTCATCCACAACCGTCAAATCCAAGACACAATCAGCATCACCCGATTGAGAAGGGATGGAATCCTTCTCCACTCCAATGCACAAATTTGATTTCAAGCCATCCACACAAGCTCTCTTCAGAGGATATTGAAGATCAAGCTTTCTCTCAGCCCCTGTTTGCTTCAAGGAGATGGAAATATTATTTTGAGAAGATAATCTAGGCTTAACTGATGACCCAGGCAAGACCAACTTATCAAACAGCTCACCCAAAACCGATTAGATCAAGTGAAGAGGCTTACCCATTGTTAGATGGACCAATTAAGGGGGCCCACTCTTTTCATTACAAATAGGAGGGAAAGAGGTAGTGGGAGACAAATAGTCTGGAGGAAACGTACCCATATGGGTTTCCTTGAAAAGAAGGGAGATCGGGACTAGGCTTGCATAAGAGTTGGCATGTATAACTACTATGGATAACAAGGAATCCCTAGTTTTAGGGAAACTCAATGGAAAATCCGCTTCAAGAAAGGCAGTGGGGACTATCCGTTGGCAAGCCATGTACCTATCCATTGGGAAGAGGTAAGATGTCAGACCCTAACTGCTTCCTCGAACTCATCCCACAACTCACTGAATCGCCGAGTCAACTCTGTTCCAACTCGATCATCCCTAACCCTCGGATCCTCTTTCACCTGTCTCTTCTGCCATGAGTCTCCACTATCTGAAGAGATTGCTCCAATCGCCACCACCTCAACCCCATTCATTTGAGGCCCATGGAGATGAGCTAACTCAAGCCTGATCAGAACATCTATCCCCTGTTTTTTACCATGGAAAAACACCTCCATTTGATGAACTTGAGAGTTTATTTTGAGCGTAGGAAACCTCAATCACTTCTTCATATGCACCTTCCATTTTAGTTTTTTGGATCAAATAAAAGTCCAATCTTGCTAGATTTGGGGATAACATATGAAAAAGAAGCTTGAAGAAGACTATAGAACCACCATCACCAAGAAAAGAAATTAACACAACAGCACCTCCAGATGGAGAGCTAAAAATCAAAAGCATCTCATCAGAAGCAAGAGCTAACAGAAAAGCATCTCCCACTGGAGAGCTAACGAAGAAGCACCTCCAAACGGAGGGCAGAGAGAGTTCATTACAAACCATTACCTCCCTAGGTTTTAACAATGGTT
The DNA here is from genome assembly GCA_025762735.1 of Platanus orientalis. Lineage (NCBI taxonomy): Eukaryota > Viridiplantae > Streptophyta > Magnoliopsida > Proteales > Platanaceae > Platanus > Platanus orientalis. The sequence continues at coordinate 11,034 of JAOXJP010207385.1, forward strand.
CCTTTAAGTATATATTCCAACTTTGTAAAAGGGCATAGACATTTAGTGTTAATTATTCTTTTAATAACTTCTACAAGCTTTTCAAATAAAGTGTTTGATTTTGAAGAAAGAGAGACCCCAAATTTTCTTTTAAAAAAACATTCAACAGAATGGAGGTTGTTTTGACGAGGCATTGGGCTAGCAGCTAGGTGGTAGACAGATTTTACTGTAATAACCCTTTTTTTAATCTTTTTATCAAGCTAGATGGTCTTGATTATCTTCATTTCTAAGAGAAATACCATAGATATTTTGGATTTCTTGAAGGCTTAAAAAATTCTAGACCTTATCCAACTTCCACGTATTATTCCTCTTGTGATTTACAATCTCACTTACTTTGTTTAGAGATTCTATTCAGGGTTTAGAAGAATCCAATTTAAAGCCTTGTAAATATGGTATCCATGAGTCATCCCAAATCCTAACATTCTTCCCATTTCCCAGATCCCATATCCTACCCTTTATCATTGAATTCATCCCTTTCATTAAACTCTTCCAAACTCATGAATTGTTTGGCTTTTACTTTTGCATCAATAAGCTCAGTTCTTGGGAAGTAAAATTGATTTGAGAATTTTTATCCAAAGAAAATCATGATTAAAAAGTATTTGACAAATTGTTTCGTACCAATTTTTTTTTTTTTTTTTTAGTTAGCAAAGTCAAGTTGAAAGCACATGGATCTCTAAAACCCAAACATCCATCTTTTTTTTGTTTTTGTTTTCAAAGAGTCACAGTTAACTTAATTAATATTTCTTTCTTTTGGAGTGAGACTTGAACTTCCATAATATAGGATAATAACAAGAATCCCTAGGAAGGCAATGTTATTTGATCTAATCATCTCTCTCTCTCTCTCTCTCTCTCTCTCTCTCTCTCTCTCTCTCTCTAAC
>JAOXJP010207396.1:0-11949 GCA_025762735.1 Platanus orientalis
GCTTGTGGTGTGAATTGTCTCTTCTCTCTATCTTTACATGGCATGTTTATCATTTCATATATGATCTTTCATATTTGCAATTAATTAAGAACTTAAAGTAATTGAAAGATCAAAATTACAAATTTCCATTGCATCGCACTTGTAATTTTAATAATTGAAGCATTTTTTTTAACTACATTGAATTCCAAGAATTATCGCAACATCTAAAATTGGAATTTTAATTGGGGGTAAATTAGAAAGAATTTTTAGAAATCCTATTCACCCCCCCTCTAGGATAAAACTGGACTTTCAACAGCCTCATGAGCCATCGAGCCATCCTTCCTGTTGTGGCTGGTTTCTCGAAAATATATTTAATGGGATCCATCTAGAAAATTAAAAAGACTTTGTATGACAGGAAGTAGTGCCGCAATCTCTTAGTTGCATATACCAAAGCGAGACATATTTTCTCAAGAGAGGTATATCTGGTCTCATAATCAATGAACCACTTACTTAACTAATAGATGCCTTGCTCCTTCTTCTCTGATTTGTCATGCTGCTCCATAACACAACCCATGGAGTTGCTATGAACCGTAAGATATAAAATTAATGGGTGGTTTGGTTCTGGAGAAATAAGTGTTGGTGGACTCAACAAGTAGTTTTTTTATCTTTTCGAATACAAGCTAGTAATCACTATTTCACTCGACTGGAGAATTCTTCCTCAGGAGCTTGAAGATAGGTTTGCAAATGGAGCTTGAAGACATGCATCTCCTTTTCAATGTGTGAGGTTAGCATTTTGATGACCTTAGCTTTGGTAGGATCCACTTCTATGCCTTTATGACTGATGATGAAGCCTAACAATTTCCCTTGTGAGGCTTCGAATATACATTTATTTGGATTTAACATCAACTTGAACTGTCTCAACTTGACGAACAACTTTCGCAGGTGTCCCAGATGATCTTGGTAATGGCGAGACTTGATAATCATGTCATCAACATATATCTCAATTTCATTTCATGGAAGAGGGAAGTCATGGTTCTTTGGTATGTTGCCCTGACATTCTTAAGGCCAAAATGCATAACTCTTTAACAAAAGGTACCCCAAGGAGTAGTGAATGCTATATTTTCTCTATCTTCGACTACCATTTTGACTTGGTTATATCCAGAATAACCATCCATGAAGGATACCATTTAATGGCCTGTTGTATTGTCGATCAAGACATCAAAATGAGGTAAAGAAAAATCATCTTTAAGACTGACTTTATTTAGGTCTCGGTAATCAATGCACATGTAGACCTTTTTGTCCTTTTTAGGGACGAGGACAATATTTTCTAACCACTAGGGGGTATGAAACGGAAAGTAGGAAGCATGCATCAAATTGCTTTTGGATTTATTCTTTAAGCTTAAGTGACCATTCGGGTCAAAGGCATCTAGGTTTTTGCTTAATGGGGTGCATGGTTGGATCAATGAGGAGCTTATGAAAAATAAGGTCGGTGTCAAGACCGAGCATGTCCTCATAGGTCCATGCAAAAATGTCAATGAATTCTTGGAGTAAACATACAAGATCATGTCCCAGTTCAAAAGTACTAGGGGTCGCAATTTTTACCATTTTGGGAGAAGTTTCAACCCTAGATTTTTTTCTTGCAGGTCGTCGACTAGGGGAAGATTCCTATTTTCTTGATGTTTGAAGTGTCAATGACTTCTTATGGCATCAATTCTTCATTATTGTAATTATACTCTTCTTGAGTAGTTTTTTGAGAAGAAAAAATTTAGTAAAGTATGAGTGATAAAGGGGTATTGTTACCTTGAAAATGAAAGTAGCTGACCTCGGAATTGCTTCTAGGATGCTTACATACCTGACATTTTTGCATGGACTAGATGTAAGAAAGAGTGGTCGGTCAGGATCAAGTTATACATACTTCTGGGTCTTTAGGGATGACAATTTACATATATATGTATTTCGGACAACTAGTTAAACCTGAAGTCTCTTCTCAAGCTACCTACATACCTAAATTTTTCTTGCATTGGTCGCATGCCAAAAACTTTCGGTCTGTCAGGATCAAGCCACATATAGTTCTTATTTACAAGGGTTATAAACAAAAGTAGAGAATAAAGGTTTTTGAAAGATGACTGGACCTAAAGTTGTGTCTTAGGTTGCCTACATACCCTTTATATTTGCATTGGTCCAATGCTTTGACATTTGAGTTAGTAGGGATCAAGTCATATGTAGTTCCTTTTACAAGGTGGAAAGAAAAATTGAAACTACATGCAAAAAGAGTAATGATTATGCTCTATAGTGTGGATCTTCAACAACAAACCTGGTCCAAGTTTAAGCTGCTCTTCGGTGTTTGATAGAATTCCATCTTCAGGTTGGTTGACTTGGGTAAGGTTGATCTCATTTAAGTCCAACTCTTTATTAGAAATTATTTGTTGAAGTGCCTCCCTGACATCGCACGACAAGGAGAGTAGACTCAAGGAGATCATATTGTCTTCCCTATTTTTGAGGTGCCGAGAGTAGAACTCTCCCCAATCTCAATGATAGATGGTAAATTGTTGAAAGAAGGAATGTGTTGACACATATTGGAACATTGTGGGGGTGGACATAATACTTTGACTTGGTCTTGGTTGATTGATGGTTTGAAATTCTCAAGAGGAGGGATGGACAAAGGAGTTATTTCACATGAATTTCTGGGCTCACTGGGTGTGGCCCATAGGGGAATGAGGTCTTGGGTTTCTTCAGACTTAAGATCCTCCGGATACTCTGGAGCCATAGTGGTTTTCTTAGGGACCTTGAAACTTACCATTTTCTACTTCTTGCCCTAGTGTTTGAGCTTGTTTAAGGTTTGAGTAGTTTATTAAGGCCGGCTCTCAACCTGACGCCACCCTCCTCCTTTATATGGGCTTAGGACCGGCAATGTCTAAAGATACAAACATTGAGCTCTAGTCTAAAATTGAGGCCAGTCTGAGAGTGTTTATGAACTACTTTCAATGGTTTATTTATACATTGAAGATGTTTACCCAAACCTTTATCTGGATTGAACCTCATTTTGTCCATCATTCTAAACTTTAGGAAAAGGACCTCAGATTTCTTTTTTTGCTCTATTGCTTCTTCTTTGGTATAGACCATTTCAAATTGATAAGATGTGTAGGTCTTTGGTTTCTAGAGATTTTGCACCTACAACACTCTTTGACTGGTTAAGGTCAAGACATCACTGTCTTCTGACAAGATCACCACTTCATGCCCAATGATGAACTTAACTTTCTAATGAAGGCAAGAAGGTATAACTTTGATGAGGGGTATTTTAGTCTTGCCTTGGCCTTGTCTTATATTGTTGTCAAAGGCTTTGATGTTGCATGAGTTTGGACAGAGACTTTACACCGGGATTAAAAGTGATTCTAGGGTAGCTGTGGTGCATATGTTCAATGCAGATCCATTGTCCACCAAAATTAAAGGGATACATATATCTTGATGGTGAGCAGAGATATACAATGCCTAATTATGCACATCCCATTATGAGATTTCTTCCTCTACAAAGGTGATAACTCGAGGGACAACTATTCTTCTAATCATGTTCTCTAGATGGTCTAGAGTTATTAAAGCATCCACAAAGGTCTTCCTAAAGATGTTTAGGAATCTGTCCATGTGGGGAGCTGACTTGACTAGAAGCCCCAAGATAGAAATGTTAGCTTGGGTTTTAGCTAACTACTTTACCAAGAATGGACGAGACCTACAGATTACAGCTTCAAACACTTCATTTTCTTTCTTTTCTTCTTCTTCTTCGATCACTTTCTGCTCTACTGATTCTTATTCTATTTCTTCTTGTTGTTCTTTCTTTTTTGACCTCAGCCTTGTTTTCCCTTTTTTCCTTGGGTAAAATCCTAGTGCAAATTGGTGATGGTCAGTTCCATGATTTTTCCTAAGTGGGTAATAAGACCAAAGAGGTTTACCACCTCGTCTGCTGATAGACTCAGGTCAGATTCACCTACCCCCTCCTCATACTGGTAAGGGACCCTATTATATTCATATGGCTCTGTGGGTGGTGGGGGAATGTTTACAATAGAAGGTATGTTTGTGGATGGTGGTTGGTAGGATATAGGGGGAGGAAAGTTATAGAAGGATGGTGGGATAGGTTCCGAGGTTGGAGGGGGGATGTAGTAGGTTTAGGTATATAGGGAGTAGTAAGTTAAGGGTTCGGCCATGATAGGGGCCTCTAGTTCATTATCTGGGGGAAGTAATGAAAGGGGCTTCTTCTTCTGAAGTTCCCTATAGAGTTAAGATTTCTTCTGTGGAGAGGTTGGTGGGGTCAACAGGGTTTAAGTACAGCACATGGTCTTCTTCTGGGACGATTATAATAAGTTTCTCGTGATGAAGCTTACCGGGTTGAAATTTTGACTCCTTACCCCTATCATATTGGTTCCCTTAGATGGTGGATGGGGTGGGAGAGGATTCTAAAGAATGCTAGAATTGGGTGGGTTATTTGATGGTGACCAAAAAATACTTTCCCTTTTTCTATGAGGTCTTGGATATAATGCTTCAGGATGAAGTACCGGTCTACGAGATGACCCAATGCTTGATGAAATGGGCAGTTCTCACTAGCATCATATCTGGGGGTAATGGATTAGGAGGGGGTCTTGGCTCCAAAAGTTGTAGGAGCCCCTTATTCACAAGATAGTCCATGACATATTTATATAAATAAGGTAGGGGTGTGAATCTTCTCTTCTTTCTATCCTCAAATGGGATAGACATGACTTTATGCTACAACTTGGACTGTGCTTCTATAGGAAATCATATCATGGTTAGGAAATTTACTGCTTGTTGATGGTGGTATATGTTCCTCTAAGTGGGTTGTGGAATTTTAATGGTCTACATAGCATTGCTCTTTGGACGAGTTACTACGACTTTTTTGGGGACTGTTCGACTTGTGCTTGGGGGAACTATGGCTACTTCTATAGCAAGACCTACCTTAATGGCTAATTAAACATGGGTGGCTTTGTTAATAACTTCAGCAAAGTTGCCAGTGGAAGGTGTAAAAAGCATCAGTTAGTACATTGGGCCCAAGGTTTTTAGGAATGTAGAGATCATATCCTCCTGTGATATTAGGTGTTTCAAATTAGCCATCCTCTGTCTCCATCAGTAGCCATAGTCTCTAATCCCTTCATTGTCATGGGGGTGCATCCCTCAATTTCTTCTCGGGTGGGTAACATCTCTAGGTTGAACCAGAAATGATCAAGGAAGGCCCTAGTTAAAGTTCTCCAAGTACCTACGTCTCTTTTGTCTTGACCTGTGAACCACTTAGCTGCATCCTTCTCCAAACTTCTTGGAAACATCTGAACTAGAACTTTGTCATCTCGTCCCCATTCGAACATGGCATTGTTGTACATCCTCAGGTGCATTTTGGGACAACCGATGCAGTTATATTTCTCCATGTCAGGCATCTGAAAATTACCTAGTAGATCACCCCCTGGGTATAAACATATGTCTTCGAAGTCCATGTTTAATGGGAATTGTCCCCCTTTCAAGAGTTGAATTTCACTAGCCATTTTGGCTAGTCTTGTCGGAATGCGAGGAAACTAAGATTTCCTTCCCCTTTTTGTTTTGATGCTCTATCCTGCATTATTCTTCTAAGTCTTGAAGTTCAGTGGTAAAAAGGTTGGGGGTTGTGGTGAAAATTAGTGGCTTTCCTTGGGTCTCTGGGGAGGGTTTTAGGGTCTGCCTGTAGTGGTTAGGTACTCATGAAGTACTTCTCAAATTCTATGGAGGTTTGTCCCTGACTTTGGATAGGGACAGATGTTTGAACTTGTGTCAGTGGGGGTGTTTGTGAAGAGGATGAGGAAGATGTTCCATGTTTGATCATGAAGGTTTCCAACAAGCTCTCTAATTCAGCTTTTTACCGTAGTGTCAATAATCGTCAAGATGAACCTGAGAATAGGGAGGAGTTATAGTTGAACTCTCAAGAATTATGGAAGATGGAATGCTGGTAGTCCACGGAGGTTCTCCTACCATGGTGGTGCGGGACTATGCCTTCTTCTTCTTCTGCAATCTAGTCTCAGGAGATGCTATTTTGCTGGCAAGAATATTATAATTACTTAAACCCATGAATTTTAATTTGTATATGTTTAAGCCAAAAATATTTAGGCAAACAATAGATCATACAAGTGTATTCATGTCAAACTATTGAATCCAAATTTTAAAAACAAAACAAAACTTCTTTATTATATATATATTAGGAGCCATTGTAAACAATGTACTTTAACTACTACAAACCAAGGTACATCAAACGTTTACATAAAGTAGAAAAAGTAAATGCATAGTCTAGAGTCCTGGGACTATAGGAGGTGGTGGTGGAGCTTCGATTGGTTCATAGCCCAAAGAGAAAATCTACTTTCTCAAATTTTGAACCTATTCTAGTCTCTAGTGAGTTTGTAGGAAGGCTATAGTATTGCTATGTCGTAGCTCAGTGTCTAGATCAGTGTAGGAGGTCCTCACATCATTAAGTTCCCCTCTCAAAGTGCTGACTAGCTTAGTTAGGGTGTTGTTTGCTTCCTAATGAGTGTCTCTTTAGACCTTGACTTCAGCTTGGAGAGAATTCAACTTCAAGGAATGCCTGAATAGTCTTGAGGGTAGTACGGGTAGTCTCGAGGGTCACACATGTCTGATGATGTAGGGCTTGCTCATTTGCTAGATCTCGGAGGACTTGTTCTAACCTTGCTTCATGTGAGCTGGTCCACCTTGTGAGGTGGAAGATTTATTTGACCAGATTTTCTTATTTGGACGACTAGTGGCTGAACTTGATGACTGTACAGATATGAGGTTGTGAATCCATAAATCATGTGGAGGTGATGTCTTAGGTGTCTTGGTAGATACCAAGGACAAATGCCTCAGTATTCGAATATGCGAACTGTTCCAAAGGGCAGTGAATTGAGACCAGACTGAATGAGTTGTCTTATAATTAAGTTTACAGATGTCTCCATAGATGGTGGCAAAATTAAATAGGTCCTAACGAAGCGTGAACTAGTAGGCACCCAAATTGTACATAGGGTGTGCTTTGGTATAGCTTTGTGAGGATAATGTATGTGTTGTTTTCTAAGAACAAATGTGGGTAATGAGCTTTATGCCATTTGGCTCTCCAAATGATACGTTTGGTGGGTAGATTAGCCAGGAGTCCTTGATAATCTATCATTTCTTTCTTCCCTAAAGGATTTGAAACCGAGGGGATTTGACAGAGAATAGATGAAGGCAATGAGGAGATATGTCCACGAAGCCAAGCTTATAGAAAAGTTGGGTAGCCATGTAATAAACCTTTGCAGTGACGAGCACAATGGGATAGGCTAGATATGATTTATGCAATGATCATAAGGGCCAATGTTTTTCCCTCAGATAGTTTTTTGAGAATGCTACATAAAACTCCGTTGATATGATGTCAGCTACAAGATAAGAGAAGTTGACCCAAGACTGTTAATGTGAAAGCTCTGTACTTGGCCAAGTCTGAGAAATCTCTAACTTTTTTCCAGCCTCGATCTAATAAGAGGTCAAAAGGGCAGTGGAGATAAGTTTCTTTGGGTAGAAAATTCTTTGACACGTTGAGGTTAGATTGGAAATCTTTGAAGTAGTTGCTTTCATGTGCAGGAAAGATCGCGTTGGTGCGATAAAAATGCTTTAAGTCTAGAAAAGATTCTAATTCTTCAATGGTGGGAGTAGCTCATGTTCTCCAAAATGAAAAACCATAGCCAATGGGTCCCAGAAAGATACAACTACTTTTAGGAGAGGCCAATCAAGATGATCACGGGATAATGACAAAGTAGTCCCAAGCCAGCTTTGATCGGCCGAGATGGTTTGTCCTTCTAGTGGGAGTTAGATGAGCACATACGTGAATTTGATGGAAGTGGTAGTGAATGGCTCCAAAAAAATGAGCCTAGGATCTATTTTTGTGAAATAAACAAAGGAATTAGTAATTTTTTTGTCATTTTTTGTTGTTTTTTTATATATATTTTTGAACTGATTTGTGTAAGGAAAAATTCAATTTGAGAAAAGATTTCCTCTTCTGATTCTCTCCTAATTTCTGCAACAAAATGAGTGATAGTGGGTCAACAAGGACTTATCCCCTCCTCCCTTCTCACGAAAAAGCACTGTGGAAAAACCTAATCCAAGATGAGGTAAGCCCTTGTTTTTGTTTTTGTTTTGATTTTGATTTATAATCTTTTGTTTGTTGTCTCGTATTGTATTTTTTGATTACTTGGAGATTTATTTTATTTATTTTCGTTGAATTTTGAGAGAAATACGCCTAAATTATTGATGTTGTCTGAATTTACCTAGTACGCCTGAATTTAAGGGGAATTTAAATTCAGGTGTGTATGGTGATTCAGGCATACCCTAAATTCAGGCGTATGTTAGTGACTGAATTGTGATTTTTAGTTGAATTTTTTTTAACTTACTTTTTTCTATTTGTTTGCTTTTTTATAGAACAGGGACAATGCATAGACCTATGGGTCCTAGTCTGGGATCCTCATGATGTGGGGACGTCTTTGCAAGAAGGCATAGACTAACGTTAAGGAGATGGGGTTTAGACCTTTCTTGAGTATCTCACTACTGAAGGTGGACATAGCCTTGTTGATGGCATTGGCCTAGAGGTGGTCTCTTATCACACATACCTTCCATCTGCCTATGGGGGAGATGGGCTTGCCCTCAACAAACTTCCACATAATGACCCATTTGCCTATGGGGGGTGACCCTCCTCCGTATGAGTTAGTCCCTTCTCGGGAGATGGTTAGGAGGTGCTTGGGGAGACAACCCATATCTTATGATAGAGGGTTTAGAGGAGTCTTGGGGTCCTGGTTCGAGAAGGAATACATATGTGCTATGGATGAGAGTTCGGGAGTGGAGATAGATTACTCAATCTAAGCCTTTCTCCTCTATATGTTCACATAGTTTGTTTTTAGTGGTAAGAATGACTAGATTTTCTTCAACTTTCTCATTGCCTTGTATTACTTATCCAAGGTCAGTACCTATGGTTGGGAAAGATCCGCCCTTGGGTGGATTACTCCAATATGAATGAGGTTGCCAATGGGGAGAAAGCCATGTTCCTTGGTCATCACTTTCTATGGGAGGTAAAAGACATGGATTTTTTTATTGTGTTGGCTATTCTTTTTTTTGAAATTTTTTTGTTTGCCTTAATTAATTTGATTAATGCCTTCATTGCTTCCTTTGTATGTATGGTGTTATGAGAGGTTGAATCCTTTGGCCCCTCGCCGAAAAGGGAGAGATCAATTTCCCATGCCTTGTGTTGGGAGGTGGAATACCTCTAACACCTGACCAAAGGCACGGAAGTCCATTTATGTGTTTAGGAGGACCTAGACCATATTATTTCTGCCTAGGTAAAGTTTAATTAGTTAATGATTTATCATTGTGTTGTTTTTTTTCTCTCTTTTTTTCTTTATGTTTTAATAAAGTTTGCTTTGTTTGTAGATTAATTAGGCTCCTTAAGCAGCTTGGGGGTTGAGTGGAGACTTGGCTCAGGAGTTTTGGGTGGCCTTGGATTGGTCGATGTCTAGGGTGATTCTACTAGCCCTTAGGGAGGTGGAGTGGTATTTGGGGGAGAGGTGTTATAGGTAGATAGCATCCCTTGATAGGTTCGTAGTGCCTAGATCTCCTCCTCGAGTGATCGAGTTAGAGGGGGCTAGGTATAGGGAAAGTAGGTGAGCCCATCGACCCCTACTTGGTTCTTGACATGGATTATTCTGAGTGGTGGGCCACTCAGACTTGCGGGACCTTGGGAGGTCCAATTGAGGGAGAGGTATATTATATTTGTTTACTTCAATTGGTTTATTTATTGTTTATTGTGTTATTAATTTTAACTGTCATCATTTTTGTTTGGATAGGCTAGTGCTAGCATGACTGATCAACCTAGGGTTGTGCCTTAAGGTGCAGAAGTCCTAGCTCCTGAGAGGAGAGGAAGAAAGAGGAGAGCTCCAAGTGAGGGAGCATCGACTGAGAATTTGTTGGGGATGCTCCCTAAGATGGTCACAGTGACCAATGTACAAGGTGGGATACAGGAGCTCCCTCTTCTAGACAACATAGTGCTACAGGATTGGGTTCCTCCCCCTTCGGTGACCCAAGTATTTTGTTTATTTTATTGTTCATTCATCATCATTTTTATAAGTTTCTTTTTTTATCTTTTCTCTCTTCTCTTTTTAGGTGTTTCGAGAAGCTTTCATGGGAGTTCTTGAGATGTTAGTCTGGTCTCATGCCTTGGTGAGGCAAGTATGCCATGATATGGGAGAGGAGCTCACCATTTAGCAGAGGAGATACAAAGCCCACATTACTGAGGTTTTTCTTTTTTTTTTTTTTTACTTTTCTTCATTATTTTTGTTTGTTTTTGACTTATTTTCTGATTTCAAATTTATTTATTGGTGTTGATTTTAGTTGGGAGGATACTCTTAGGGCAAGAAGAAGAAAACGACTAGCTGCGAGCATATGAGTGTTGAGGCAGCCGTAGTAGCAGGCTTAAAGCACACTGAGAGTGTGTGGGTCGAGGCCGGGACTGGTGCAAATTTTGAGGTTGCCAGGGATGTCCCTATTGCTGTAGGGGTCGAGGCAAAGATCGTGGCTGATGTTTCTGCCATTGTAGTGGCAGAGGAAACACTTCCTCAAGATAAAGGGGAGGAGGGAGACTTGTTAGTGTCAAGGATAGTACTTCCTTAGGACAAGGGGAAAGGGGAGGCTACACCTGGAGGTGAGCAGAGTTTGGGGAAAATATGACCTATAAGAGGAAGCATGTAGGTCAGAGACCTTCGAAGGGGTGGTTGATTCGAAAAACAAAGAGAAGTGAAAGGGACCCTACAAGTTAGAGATTTGTGTTTTTTTAACAGATATGTAAATTTTGTAAAACGGAGATGAAATGAAATGAAAAGGTTCTTTGTTTATTCAATTTTTATGGTTTATGGTGTATGATGAATGAAAAAATTAATTACATACATAAATTCGGAAAATATTCAAAGTATCTATGAAAATATTATTTAAAAAAAAAAACCAGATTGGACATGAATAATTAGTTCTAATAGTAACTCATGCAAGCAATCAAGTATCTAACCCTATAAGCTATTCAAGTATACCCTACATAACTTTAAAATGAAGGATATGCATAAAATATTATTTAGAGAGATTCTATAATGTTTCCTAGTCTAAACACCTCCCCGATTGTTCGGATCTTAGGAACAGTGACTGGGTTGGGTTACTCAGCCTAACTACGCTGACATAGTAGCCATGGTTCAAGCGTTATCCTCCGTCCTAAATATTTGCCAATGTCGATCCATTGGTGAGTAATGAACAGATATATGGCTTATGATGTTCATGAAATATATGAAAAAGTGGCATATCTTATGGACTCATATGAAAAACAAAATGGAAATCAAACATGTTTCTCAAATAATTCATTTAAATGTGAATTTTGTCCCTAATAACTATTTCAAACTATCCTAAAACTAATGTGACTATGTCTTCTATCCTAGGATGAAAGCTTGATATAGTTCATTTGCAAGTATATCCTACTAACTAATGATATGCTTTATAATCTATGTGAACACATGGTTTATATAAAGAAATGAAAGTATAAACAAAAGAATATTTAATGAAATTTAAATATTGCTTATTCAAAGGTTAAACAGTGATCCCAATGGAGTCACCATTCTGTGGGCATCGCGGAAAGATTGATAGGTCTGCCCACCCCACTTCAGGAAAGAACCCCGCCCGGTCAACTTGGGTCGGCCTCTGAGCTTGGGTTTGGAGTCGCCACCAACTCAAGTTTTTATAGGCAGGGTTAGATGCTTGCCTTCTTTCCCCTAATGTAGGCTTTTGGGGCCCAGGCCTAGGGTTTGACTCTCTAATTGGTCTAGTTTTTCAGGGATTCAAGTAAGTTGTTTAGTTGTAATTAGGGAAGGTGTTAGGCACCCTAATTACCCACCTTCTTAGGATGGCTCC